>DWDV01001822.1:0-12498 GCA_018245615.1 Mimoniades ocyalus | reverse complement strand
GTGGGTATGTGGATCGCAGAAGCACAGCTTGTCACACCGCAAACGCTGTTGCCGGCAGGCGGCAAAGCTAAAATTGTATATGAACGATGGTAATTAAAATGAGCTGTTAACCGTGCTTTTACTCGCTCGAAGCCATTGTTAACTATATCTGATGTTTAATCATTTATGTACATATAAATAACGAATAAATACAAAATAATATACCTACTAATATATACCTAAACACGAAGTTGGATTTCTCTACACAATTGTAATTTGTGTCAATAGATCAGTAAGGGAAGTCAGAAACGCACGAGAACGTAAAACTTGACCCCGCCAGCGAGTCATGACCCGTGTGCAATAAGCGAGCACCGAGTATGACATAAAACCGATCGTCCGTATATTTTTGCACGCGTTGCGCGCTCGCTTGCGTATGTATGTGTATGTAGTATGTAGTGTGTAGTGTCTGTAATGTGTAAGTAGTGTGTATGTATGGTTCACGCCTTAAAGTTTCTGTGCTGGCCTTTACTTATTTAAACATGTGTACACTACACACGGGTACCGATGTCGTGGAGTGTAATATACCGGATTCTTAGCATGAAAACGATAGACTCAAATGCCTCTATAACGACGGGTGTACATTTTCAAAATGTATGTGTATAAATGGCTAATAATGTATTTGATATAAAATATGGTTTCCATGTATATGTATACTCGTATTTTACAGTAGGTACAACTGAAGGGTTAGGATTTTTTAGTTTTGACAATTAACAGGCAAGGTTAGGAGTTACTGGTAAATTTGCGCACGAAATTCATATTATTAGCTATCGGCTATACCCAGTGAAATCCCTAAGGAACGTAGCAGCGCGCTCACAGCGCTTGCAGCGTTATTGCGTCATCCGTCATATTCCCCGTACCTACCTATAATTATTGTAGCCAAACAGCTAATACGTTAGTTCATATCGATCAAATCCTCAAACAAAACTGTCCATAACAAATATGAGTTAGGAAATATTTGTAATTGTTAATGTTAAAGAAATATTCATGCTCATAACATTATGGTATATGATATTTGTGTTACATAAGAGATATATTATTTATTACGTCATATATGTATTTAGTCAATATTTGTATATAAGAAAGTTCAAATTTAAAAAACATTTCCATTTACCTATTTTTATTTGAGCCGTTTATAATTCCGGTGCAAAGCTAGTTAGAGGACCCACCAGACAAATGGAATTTAAGGAGAAAAATATAATAAGCAATACAAAATGTTGCCTATTTTTATAATTATTGGTACATAAAATTGTCGCTCGCGTTCTTAACTTATTGCGTACAAAAATGTCGTGTAATGCAAAATGCAATTTGTTCAATACTCTAATTATTATGTACATAGTTTTAATAACGTAAAAGTGCACCATATTTATTTCTATTTACATAATGTACAATACACGCTAACAAATACATACATATATGTGTTAACAATAACCTCACGAAAAGGAATAACGCGTCTTATTCTTAAATTAAACCCAAAGGAGGGGAAGTATGTTACGATTTGCGCGGGAAAATACGAACAGGTGCCGGTAAGTTCGACCGTGCAACGTTCTTGTTTATTTGTGTGTGTATCTAGCGTATCACACATAAATTTAACAAGACTTATACATACAATGCGTATAAAAATGTCTTCAAATTTAATCATACAAACCGTACGATATAAAATTAGTAGAAAATTAATGCTATTGATTTATTGCCACTGCTTTTGTAGCGTATGGCGAAGATGAATCTATGAGTCTTGTGTCTCGCTCCAACGAACATTGAAGGGCATAAATCTATCTCCGTCTTGAGGTGACTGACGTTCGATATTTCTGAACTTCAATCGAGCATGGAACATTTCTTATTCACGCAATGTAAGGTCGTACCGTATCTTCCTACTTTTTGTTTAATCTAAGCATTTACAAAGATAGTTTTAATACAGAGTTGTATTGTAATAAATTATTAGGTTGGACCATGGATTTACGTTTATGTGCATTTAAAATAATGTTTTTTTGGCTTAGTAACACGTTTACAAGAATACAAGGAGGTGATCCAGCACCGATTTAGGTCGATACAGCTGTTAGCTTCACAACATAAGTAATATATTGAAAAGTTAAGAAGTGTTCACACACAAATGTCTAAATTTTGCTATTAGGCCACATCGCCACGTACAAAATCAGAAATGTGTCAGCCTTTTTGTACCTAATATCTACTAAAAGTTGATAAGTAACAACAATGTAGTTATTATGTTTCTATGAAACTGTTGTTATAACAATACAAAATATTCATTAGGCTTTCCTTTCACATCAACGTATACTCTCCTCAAATGCCTATTTATTAATAATAAATTCATTCTATTTACACTGGTTTTTACATGATAGCCAAGGCTAAGCCAGTTTGTCTTTGAGACGCACTGAGAGGTGTGTCGGACACCTGTCTAGTACCCTTGTTGGAAGGTCTAATGGAATGTTGCTAACAAAATTATTCTCTGCACAGTTTCGCGGGATCTTTGCAAATGTTTCATTTCATTTACAATAAAACGCAGTAGCTTCGCAGGCGGCAAAGCAACTAGGACAAGCAAAATAAATGTCTTAGTCACGAAATATACGCCAAGTAGAATTTACGGTCACCTTTGATTCGGATCAAGTAGCTACGTTTCTACACATCTGTCAGAATATTACTAACGTTTAAGCAATTTAACTTTCTGTTGACAAATTGTTTTAGTGTACAAAATCAAATTAACACTATACGTTTGAAAAGCAATTCTATAAATGATACAACAACAGTACAACAATAGTTTTACGCGATACTCTAATCCTGATATCGAAAATTCCTATTCAATTGTTCTCTGTTGCTGAACTGATCAGTACTTCAGAAGAATTGGAGCCCGAGAATGAAATTTTGAGCCCCTTAACTCTGTGCTAGGGAATCCAACGGCACCACCAATTTTCCGTTGGAGTAGCTGTAACAAAGCAACGGTCGACATTAAAATCATTTACACCGAAAATTTCATTCCTTTGGTGTTAGAGTAAAAATTGTTAGTTACGCTAAAATATCAGCTTATTGTAAAATTGGATAACGGAAAATTAATACACTAAATCAAAATAATATATTCCAAATATTATTAACCTGTACGGTATCGTTGCTGTTCTGGATTTAGCTCTGCTTTGCCTACAGCCTTCATCTGTAACCAAGACATTAGACTATTAACATTCCTCTCAAATTAATATCGAAGTTCGTATCTGTTGAACTGCGGTAATCAATGTATAGATTGAAGACATATATCGTGATGTATGTATGTACGTCTTGGTAGACTAATCGGGAAGTTTTCACTTTCTCGTAGTTGAACGGTATCGACGAGGCTTAATTAAGTGGAAGAGCATGCTATTGTCTCGATACTTGCGGAACAATACTTATCTTAGGTCGAAGTTGCCAGAAGTAATATCTGCGATACCTTAATGAGAGAACTTTGTATCGACTTTGTTAATCGTTTCTGACCCGACCACAACGCTACTCGTTTCGTAGTATCTGAGCATTTTAGCTTTGTAGCTGTAAATATTGTTACCACATTGTGAATGTGTGTGTGGAGTAACGGTAAGGACATTTGTTACTTTTAAGAAATAAAACAATAAATTAAAAAGTGTTCTAAGAAGTCCTCCGTGAGGTAAGAACAATAACTATGGACGCGCCAAAAGTGACAAAAATAAAAGATAAAAAAACAGGAGAACTAACCTAATTTCGTTTCTAGAATAATAATTTCAAGCCAAAAATATTATGCTTATTCTGTACTAACACGCTAATATAGCGAGTTTCTTGAATTACTATTTAGTGGGACCCTTACCATGTGGTTCGGCTAACATCGTTGTGAAAGGCACGCATCGCATTTGACGGGCTCGACACGTCGCTTGCCCTGAGAGGCCTGCGAGCCGGACTTACGCCGGAAAGTGTACCTAACGAGCAGACCTGCAATGCAAAACGCGGTACCGTTAACAAAACAAATAAAAGAAAACAACAAACAGCTAGCGCGTCCATCTGAAATACGCCCATGGGCGAACGAAAGCAGGTGAAATAAAATGATACTCGCGGGAATTCCATGACTTGACACCGCTCGGATTAATTTGTGTTTTACGTGAGAATGGAACTTTTTATTGTGATATTACGAGTTTGATTGTTGGATTAATTTATTTTGTTTACCGTGTACATGAGATGAACGTTTCAAGATGTCATTTTATGTTTTAGAGCTAAATTCAGAATGTTTTCCGACTAGGTAGTTATCCATCATATGAGTTATTGTTATTAGTTCTGGCATGCATTACTTCGTCTTTTAAATTTCTAATACCTACTTTTTAAGTTTTTACCGAACAATAATGTTATGAAACTTACCAGTGAGACCAGCTTTATTGATACTATTAGAACTCGAAAAACCAGATATCTTTTTCCACGCTTTTTTATTCCAGAATCCAGTAGTCTTAGCATCACCACAACTGGAACTTCGTGGTGACGGTATTTCTCTAGGGCAGCGTAGATTGCATTCTTCTGCTCCCAAAATTCGAACACCGGCTCCCCGGGTCCCATACGCCACTGCAGGCAAATGAGGAACAGATCCTGCAGGTTTTCGACGTAGACTGCCTACATAACTAGCTCCACTGCTACTTCCGCTAAAGCCACTATCTAAATCTGGAGGATTGCAGCTAGCAGGGGACAGTAGCTCATCAGTTGGTCCAACTCTTAATAGTTCTTCTATGTTATCTCTATCTTCAGCTCTTTCTGAATCTGGCGATTCACATTCTGGCATTAACATCGCCTCGACGCTAAGATTTAATTCTCCTAAGATCCGTTTATGCCTAGATTCAACTCTGCGCACTTCTTCCTCTACTACACTTCGGTCAAGAGAAACAAGAGACTGTCGTGGCCCGTAACGATGTTTTGGGCAAGTCCTGGATCCGTCAGTTATTTCCTCATAAATATTTTCCTCGGTTCCGTATCTCGTTACGTAATTATGTCGTGCAGTGCGATCTCGCGGTATTCCACCTCGTCCTCTTAGACGATGCGCCTTCCTTGACGATGAAGGCATCGATAAGTGATGATCATAATAGGCGTATGAATAGTCTACTGGTTCGAATCGCTCCATGGTGGCGGCGATATTACTCCTGTTCCAACTTTGTGGTGGTGGTTCTCGTGATAAGTTTATGGCGGCAAGTCGTGCAGGTAATATTTCGTCTAGGTCACGAGCACAGCGTTCGTCCAGTGATTGCGCGCCATCATCTTCTTCTCGCCTATGTTTGCGGTGCGGTCTGCGAGCAGTTTGCGAGCGTGCGTGTGAACGTTCGCAGTCAGACCCGTGGTCATGTGTGTAATCCGGTGTGTGGCTTCGGTTGAAATCTCCTGGACGGTGCTTACAATCAACCGTATGAAAATTCGTGTGCCTAAGACTGAAAGTAGAATTCCCTTCGTAATCTGAGCGATCGTAGCAAGGGCTGTCGTCGGCATTGCTGGTGTGAGGATGTGGACAATCGGCAGCGATGCCGGACTCGGATGACGGGTAGTCGTGGACCTCGGCAGTAATCAGTACTCGGTCGTCCGGTCGGGCCGGTTCGGACGTAGCGTGACGATGATGGGGCCGTGGTCGGCCAGTTTCGCGGCAGCTCGCAAAAGCTCTCTGCAGATGCGGAGCGTGCGGATATCTTCCGCAGCGCGAGTCGAACACCGCCTCCCCTGACTCGTCGGGGCTCGGCGGCGCGCTTCGTGATTCCATGGCTCATCCTCTCATTACCAATTAGTACCTGTAAAAAAAAATTGTTTCCTTTTATAATATATCAACATAATAAAATTCACGCGCGCAACATATTTTTGCTTTTAATAAAAGTCCCCAATACTCAAGGCGAGAGAGCCCGAGGGCAATGAATCCGAAATTACATGCTCTGTGATAAGGGTAGGGTAAGTGACGATCAACATAGCAGCCGACGTCGATATATCATCATCAGTCGCCGGGTAATAAATTGGGGTTTCACACCATGTTTATAGAAGGTTATTGTGACTACGTGTTTTAGCTTGGCTTGTGTTAATCTCACACGACAAAGTTCAGTAAAGCTTTCTGAGTGACTAAATCAATCACAAATTTTTGACTGTCTTGTCTCGTTCATTTTATATAGGCAATATTTTATATATTGTGATAATAGACAATTACATTGTATACATTTATGGTAAATAGCCTGTGTGTTTTTTTAGTCTTACTTTCCGTACGGTTACTTGTTGATAAAAAAGTTTTATCGGATCTTTTGTTTTTATGGGTATTCAAACAGTTAAATTCGGATAGCATTTTGAATGATTTAGAACGTTTGTCGTCCGCAAAAAACAAAACAACGATCATATCTTGTCACTATAGTATACATTCTAAAAGACTAAAATGTTATTCAAACAAATCGTACATTTTAAACGTTAAATACATTTCATTATCACACAAATGGTACTCATCTATCGATAGATAAAAATGTAATAAATCCAATTTTATCATAAAAGAATTTCACATTACAATTTTATTGCGATCCCACTGGAAGTTATTGCACGCATTCCAGACCAATTTATTATGATAACGATAATAAGTGTCCCTGAACTAGACATCATGGGGAGCTTACCCTCTAGCCGTCGCCATGGCAACGACTCGAATGTCGATCTGTTAAATTCGCATTCACATTAAGGCACTTTGTTACGCACAGGCGAGTTTTTGACGACTAAACTTAGTTGAACGATGAAGGAAAACATCGTAAGAAAACCTGTACATCTCGAAGTTTTAAAAAAATATAAATATTTTTAAGCCGTATGAAGCCTGCTAACATGCACTAGGCCAGCGTGGTGGACTATGACATTAACCTTATACATGAGGTAATCTGTGCCCAACAGTGGAATGATGAAAGGGTCGAAAAAAAAGCGCCTCTTGTTATTATCATAGGTCGTGAGAACATTGAACTAACTACAATGAGAGCATTTGTGAAGTACATCCAACTAACTAGCTCGGAATCCGTTTCATCTTAGAAATAATGAGTTCCAGAGTAAATACAAGTTTGGATCTCAGTATTATGTCCTCGTGACAACAAATTTTATAGTTCTTCATGATCGAGGTCTATGTTATGTTTTTTACGTTTTTTACGTTTACGTTAGTTGTTTATGTTAGTTATTATGATGTTTAGCCAGTTGTACGTATCACATTGTTGAGTTGTAATACACATTTAGCAATTTAAAACTTCGAACGCATGTTAAAGTTATAACCATTAATTAATATCACAAATACAGTATAATGATAAAACGTGAAACCCTGTATAGATCATATTTTGAAAGTTTTAGCACACCATTTATATTATTTCATTTGTAATTATTGGATTTACTTATGCTTGAGTAAATTTCGTGGAAAAGGTCTGTGATATTTGAAATGATAGAATCATTTCGAGTGTAGTAAATATAATAAATCCCAGCTATACGTTATTGAAGAATATCGTTCGTCGAAACGAGTAGATATTTGGGTTATGGCCTCTGTAATAATTCGAACAATTGAATGGGTCACTTTCCTACTAAAGTATCTGTGTTGTTGACTTGTTGCACTTCATGCGTGTAAGCTATAAACGATGGGTTCTTGCTAGTTTAATAGACAATTTTGGAAAGTCTCATATATCCTAAACTCGTGAATTTTAATTACCGATATAAATATTGCTTTGTTAATATATCGTCTTACTATAGATTGTTCTATAATTATTACTCTAGGTACTATATTGTAGTTATTACTATAAAATATAACAGAGGTTGTCAAGCGTCTTGATAGTTCAAGCCATTTTTCGAAATTTGAAATTTTAGGCGAACCGCAATTAAATACGTATTTAAAAAGTATGAAAAAAAGATATTAAAATCTATTTTTTACAGAAAGTATATTTATTGAAAACATATAAATTAAAGTACAAAACATGTTTATTGAATTAATCTCTCTAATTTAATCTCTTGATAATTCTTTAAAGTTTGGTGAATATTTGGAGACAGCACTTCTCAGTAATTATTTGAGATGCTGATAAGTTGATACTTATCAGTGTTTGGATGTCACAAATTTTAAAGTGGAATAAAATGATTCACATACGTCTGTTGTTCTGAATATTGAAAAAATTCGACAAGTAGTATTTTTAATTCAGGATACTTCGATTCAGTAATCAACGTCGACTTATATTTTAATTGTAGAATTTGAATGGAATTGTTGAAGTTGAATTGTAGAATTGTTGAATTGTAGAATTTACTTCTTGCATTTCTATTAGATGCGGAAAGGAAATTGGTTACGACATTGCACTTAGTCTTTCATATTTGTTGTCAGTAATTAAAAATACATTTTGAAAAATACGGAATGATAGTGTTTTTTTTTAATATAATAGCAAAAAAATGGAACTCGGTTATATTTATCGAAAGCCACAATAATCTTTCTACGTGCCGCATATGGCTCGCGAGCCGCAGTTTGGACCCCCTGATATATATACGAGTACCTACTATACGATGTTCAGAACAAACATTAAGAATTATGTTGGAACATAAAAGTGCTTATATAAATCACATCCGTTATATACTTTCAAATTGGACCAAAGAAAATTTTGTATAATACAAAGTCAGTGACTCTGTCACTTAAGAAACATTGTGCGATATATTAATGAAGTTGTCATGTCATTTTGCTTTTTGTCGCCCCTCGACGAAGTTACAGCAAGCGTCTAAGTTCTTCCCACATTTACTGGACTTCCGGCCGCTGCTCTCACAGCTAAATCATCATCAGTGCGCCGAGATTCCCTCCTTTGCTGCGGATATGGCACACCCTTCATTAAATATCACTAGATTGGTTTATCTCTCATCTGTTATATAGCTAGCTACAAAATATACAACGGTATATTACAACAACATTATGTTTTATACAAATAAAAAATTCCTGTACCTACCCTGAAATAAGACGAAGATTATAAAGAAGATTATTGTCAGTGCTAAAATAAACGATACATAAGATATGTAGGTTGTTTTATAAGACTATCACATTTGGTTACCAATTTTATCGTTATATAATAAATTTCTCGAATTATCGACTGTCTCGTTGGATGTATTTGTTGCAAGCGCGACTGCCGATCGAGAGGACCTGGTTTCAAATCCCAGGTCGGGCACTACTGGATTTTTGTAACTCAGATTTTCTAGTAGCGGCTGGGAGTTTGGATTTGTGCCCGGCAATGGCAATAAACACACCGCCTATTCCATATTGGGACATACACGTAACTGGTGAAACGTGGCAGTGTCATAAACTCCTCTGCCTACCTCTTTGGGGATTACAGGCGCGATGTCACGTTGATTGTTCTATCGTTACTTTATAAATAGATCAATTGTAAATCTAAAAACGTAACATTACGCCTGTAATCATCTAAGAGGTCGGCAGAGGACTGTAGTATTAAAAAATATAAAATATTTTTTAATACTAGTCTTTTTGTTATATTGATGTATCAAAATAAAACTATTTTCTAATATGTATATTTATGGTACAATGTCAACTTTTAAAAATATAAATCAGTGTGAAAATAAATGCAGTCCGTTAGCGACATTCACGCGTTTCATTACACTTTTTAATACTACAGTGTATTGTAGTGTAATTTTGTATCTATATTGTACATTATTTAAAAAAATAGACAAACTCTTATTAAAAGCTAAGTCTTCGAACATGGTTTTTGTAGGCCGCTCGAGACGGCAACCGAGACAAATAATTTGTTATGTCCGCCATTGCACCGCCTCGAGATTTCACCCCATAGCGTATAAAGACGTCCGATCAACACATTCCTACCCTATTATCTCTGGCTTTATACGTTTTGGGGGAAAATTGCTAATGGTGCGCATTGCTTTGTTTTTTTTTGTACCCCACAAAGACCACGACTGATTCCATTAATCTCGCATTTATAGTCTACACTCCGCAGAAAAACGGCTCATTGTAAAATCCACAAACGCTCTGAATAGTCGATGTTATTCTAAAAGTTAACGCGGAAATATCGGTATTCCAGAAAAAAAAATTAAAAACCCGATGAAGGACAATGTTTTACGTTACGATTTAAAATAATACGATATTAACTTGAAGAAAGATTTATCAGTGCTTTTTTGGAAAGCATTATTATAAATCTTATTATTTTGATTGAATCGTATCACTTGTACCTACTCAGACTTTATTTCGGGAGCTTACATGAGCATAAGTAGGTATGAGCCTACGTGAAGTAACTTGGTACTCCAAGGAATTTAAGGGATACTAGTTGTGGTTGAAGATTCTCATCAGACTTGCCGCCGTATCCAGAACTGCGGACTTTTGTAATTCTGTCAAGGTTAATTATTATTATTCATTCATTCATTCATTCATTCATTATATTAATCGCCACTCACGTCTAGGGCATGTTGATGATATAACGATAGAAACGTTATGATTAGATTATTTTATTGCTAATACTTTTGTTTTATAATCATTATCAACAAACCCGTTATCGTCTCACAAACGAAAATTACGCAAAGGGATGTTTGAAAAAGAATATCTTTGAATAATCTTAACAAAATTCTCCCTTTTGCTTCATTTGGAGGCCGCATCAGCACATTTCTCCCCTACACTACGTGTTAAGTTTTGGAGGGTGGAAAAAACGCACAATTCTATTGGCGTAATTGCAATCAATTCTTTATAATTGCAAGGACGGACGTGCAATTTTTTTTATTAAGTAGATATTTAATGGTAAGTAAGTACGTAATCAGTAAAAAGAATTAAAACTCTTATTTCAAATGCTTAGTCCATGTTTCCATGAAAACATGTGTTAGACTTGTTCGATTCTATATGATTATAACATTAGTAAATATGTAGAGGCGTATTTCTACTTTACGTGCTGGCACAATTGCAACAAAACATATATTCACGCCCGGTATCTTACGAGGTAGGCAGAGAACGACGAGTGCCAAATATGTGTATCCTTACAGACCTGCCATGCTTCATCTAGATTAACAATAATATTATTAAAAAAAAAAAAACATGTTATCATGTTTTCATTGAGAAGCCATTTTCGCCTCCACGTTTTATTTGTGTGATATACGAGTACGTACAGAACATTTTAATTGTTAATATTAAACGACCACTGTATAACGGTTGTGAGTGATAGCAGAACAATTCATCGTCATTACGAGAGAACAATCATCCATCATACCGATAAGATAATAGATTTTCCATTTCTATGCACCCCTCGTTCGATCTAATAGTTTTTTTGTGGCGTAGTCACATGTGTCCGTAGTATCTCTAATATAACTTTAATATTCGTGATTACAAACGCTTCCCAACACACACACTGCCAACAGGGACAATCAAATCCCTTGCGGCACGCGCTTCTGATAAATTATTGAGGTGATAAAAATATTCGACACATATTTTGGATGTTATATAATAGTGTATATTTAGTACAATAGATTTTCAATACTTTTGATTTGTCAAAAATGATAGAAATCTGAGTAAGGGATCCTCTTGGATCTAGTTGTTTTATACGATGTAATTACCTAGAAATTTTTTACATTATAGAATCCATTTTCCTCAGAGCCACACACATTTTCACGACGATATTTTAATGTTATGTAATGGCTACATTTATATACCGCAACAATGCACACTAAGCGAATTATGATTTGAAGGATGGACAGCACTTATTATAATATTGAATACGTGCCAATATTTCGTCCAACATGATATCCGAAAGGTAGCCATAATCAATTCGGTTGGTACCCACAACGATCATAAAACCCCATGTATCATACAATTTTAATCTACAATTTTGTATAACCGTTACAATTGTAAATCAAAGGTGATTTGCAATGCGACGATTTTATGCGATATTTAAGCTACTATGCAAAATATGTACAAGGCTTCTTGCCGCCCTCATCAGTGACTCCACAGTCCACAGCGTGGATCTCTCCTCGATTAAAGAGGAAAGGTAAAAAGACAGAAACTTTTCGTTAAACAAACTCGAATAGGACAAATGATAAGAATTAACTGCACCCGGCTAGTGATACTAACTCTAATGATCTTATTAACAACTCAATACTAAGTGCACTACGTGACATTACAATTATATTCTTACAGTCCCGTTCATGTAAATTAATAAAGTATCAATATCGAGAAAGGACGAGCAAAGCAATCTTGGCTTTTACACAATCAATACGCGCGCCATTTAACGATGCACTCAACATAGGACCGCATTAAGCGTTGTTCGAGTATATCTTTGCGTTTAACAGTGCGCCGAGCTGTTAATAAAATACGGTAAAGCTCTTCTTTACAGCACTCAATACGGGAACCCATTCCCGATTTTATATCGCCTCCATAAACTTTTCTTTATGCACGCATACTCGTATTTAACTAAGTCGTGGAAGTATGGAAAAATATATCAGATTATAACTATTGTAAAGTCCGATTTCACACTATGTGAT
>DWDV01001821.1:0-12500 GCA_018245615.1 Mimoniades ocyalus | reverse complement strand
AACCGTACATGGTGAATGTACTATATTACGATCTCAGAAGAACCGTACATGGTGAATGTACTATATTACGATCTCAGAAGAACCGTACATGGTGAATGTACTATATTACGATCTCAGTAGAACCACATACAGTGCATATACTGACAAACCCCTAAGAACCGGATGTAGTTAATTTACTTTTGTATTTCGAAGTACCATTCTCTATTCAATACATTTGAACTCAGAAATGCTATGATATGGTCTATGTACTTTCGAACTCAGAAGAACCACACATGATGAATGTTTTTAATTCGCTTCTCAGAAGTGAACACGATTGCATGTATTGTACACATTCATTTATCTTGACGTGATTTTTCCGTAACAAATACGCTGAAGGCTGTATATTATATCTTTGTGACAGTGATATGCAATACAACGTCACATTCATTCTCCTTACCTTCGTGACGCCCTTTTCACTCGAGAAGACATTATGTAAATATAGATAACTTGTGTACAAATTACGTCTTGAGGGATTAAAGATGTTGTTATAAATTCTATAATATTTCTATTGAGTCTTAGTTACCACACGATACACGTCAAATGTAAGCTCATATAAAAATCTAACAGCGTTAGTTGAGTTCCTAATACATTTCAACATAGAAGGTAAAAAGATTGTATGACATAAGACGTTCCAACGCGTACCTCGAAAAGACATTAAGTTTCAAGTCTGATTTTCGACTTTATTCCTTCTTGTAATTGTATTAAAAAAACTAGAAAACCAACGTATATCTGACAAAATAGCATTATTAAATTGTTTTTTTTAACTTTCAAAGAATTAGGTTCAAGTAAAAGTAGAAAGGAATGAATGAAAAGAAAATAATAAATTTTGAAATAAGTTTAAAGCATTAACAAGCAGAACATTTTATTACTAATAAATTCTATAAAAGCACATATGTATACAAAACATTATTTTTGTGAAGCATACTTCCCAGAACTTTCGACCAAAACCCATCCGTACGTTTTAATTAGAGCGTCAAAGGATAAACCATTGAAATCAAATCGAATGAAATGAAAGCCTCATTTTAAGCGCTGCATTTTCTACCGTTGACAGAGCGCGGTATATTTAATATTACATAGAGGACAGCGTACATAGCGGATTATATACCCGGGAAAATCAATACTGAACAACTTGTTGCCGACGCGGTTACATAACACGCAACGCTGCTACATATCTATGTATGTACGCCGATGTTGGTGTAGTTTTAACTTTATTCCCTCTATCATCCATCTCTTTTTGGACGAGTTCAATTTGTAGCGCATATACAATGAGCACGAATGTGTGCGTGTTTCCAAATCTGTTCATACGATACGTACGTGAGTTGAAGTTTATGGCGACTGATATGAATATCTATAGACTTATGCAAGTAATATAAAAATCGTCTATTTGAAAAACTTTTATAATAAAATTTATAATAAAATATATATTTATATAAAATATTATATTCATCACACCTCTAGAGCGTAAATGTATGGTTTGTTTGTTCGCTACGCGATGGTTGTAGAACATTTAAATTGCATCATACAACACCCGTGATATTTATCGCTCAAAAAGTGAGAAACTGATTTCTCAAATTCATCTTCATATAAAGTTACAAGTAGTAGGCTATCTAGTGATTTGAAATTCGAACTCTCACTCAGGGAGCCCGGGTTCAAATCCTAGCGCGCACTTCTTCACAAAAATATGCGTTTTAAGACTTAATATCACTTGCTATAAAGGAAAACATCCCATCCAACAAAGAAAACCTGCACATCTTAGAGTTCTCAAAAAAAAGGTTCTCTAATGCGTGTAAAGTCTGTCAACCCGCAATCTTTACGCTCTCATTCTGAGAGGAGACCTATGTTCCAACAGTGGAACGATAAATAGGGGTCGGCAACGTAAGTGATTTACTAATTTTACTATTCATGGCTTAATATATGGTATAGTAAGTATAAATATTTTTTTGTACTCAATATTAATTTTGTTACTCGATAAAACTTAATAAGCATACGTACGAAAAGCAAAAGAATGCTCTTGTAACTGTATTTAGGTACCGTGAGGAAAAAAAATGTAAGTGTCTTTCTATTATACATTGTTTTAGAGTTTCCTGAGTAACAGTCATAATAATTATGACAAGATAGTTACTAACAAGAATAATACGTCCTAAAACAAATAACGTTTCACAAGGTGCAAGTTTATTAACATGTAATGTATTTTCGCTTATCTGTCATTTTATGTGTGTCTGGTGAAGGTCATTTCGGTAATGGGATAATGAAATAGATAACATAAAACAAATTACAACAATTAACACATTTTTCGAACTAAATTAATTATTAGCATAATGTAGAACTGTAACTAACTTAATAACTTTATTATACATATGTATATATAAACAAAATTTTGTCCAATACCATGTTTATTTGACTCACAACTCTTTTCTTTTTGTAATTCGCCAGTCACATTAACACTAATTTAAAGTTTTATAAAAGATGACAATTTTTCATAAGTAAATTTTGTTTTTCAGTGTCTCGGCAACAACGAATTTGACGACGGACCTAAACTTTCTCCATTCTTAGAAAATTTAGATACAACAATATTGGCCAGTAACGTAATTGTACACAATAATGATAGTGAAAAGAAAATACAAAAATCTGTGATAAAAAATGTGGGTGGTATGCTAGTTGGTTTAGTTGGCTACCTTACTCCTGAAACTAAAGTGCTCGACAGTGCCGGAAAAATTGAGTATTTAGACGAGATATTGGCTTTAAAAGAGGAAGTTGCTAAACTACAAGCCCAGGGCATTAAAATAATCATAGCATTGGGGCACTCAGAGCAAAGAAAAGATATTGAAATAGCTACTGAAGTCGATGGCATTGACTTGATAATCGCTGGCCATAAAAATTATTATTTTTGGAGTGGTGCTAATGCAGAAGTAGATCCTGAAGTTAAAAATAAAATAATCGTTACTCAAAAATCAGGAAAACGTGTTCCTATAATAAACTCATATGCCTATAACAAATTTTTGGGAAAAGTAACCTTGAAGTTTGACTCAAATGGAGATATAACTGACTATAAAACCAACCCAATATTACTCGACACGTCCATTCCGCAAGATTTAGAGACATCTCAAATTGTCGATAAATTAAATAGTGATGTAACAGCTATTTCAAATACAATATTAGGTAACACCGCTGTTGTACTTGATGGAGAATCTTGTAGATTAGATGAATGTAATTTAGGTAATTTAGTAGCAGACTCAGTCATGTATTACTACGCTGTCAGATACCAAGGAGAGCGCTGGACTGACGCTGCAGTCGCAGTTATTCACGGAGGTGCTTTTGGAGCTTCTATTTCACCTCCAAATCGACCAGCTGGAGTGACTTTAAACGACTTGTTAACTGCCTTACCATCACATAATAATATTGTAACGGTTACGATGAACGGAACTGTATTATTACAAATGCTAGAGCACTCTGTATCTGATTACAGATTGAATAATCCATCAGGTCGGTTCCTACAACTTTCAGGTATTAGAGTTTCTTATGATTTAGCTCGAGACCCTGGTTCAAGAATTGTAAATGCAATGGTGCGTTGTTGGAATTGTTTTGTCCCCGAACTTTTCTCTATAGATGATTGGAGAGAGTACAAGATTTTGTTACCTGCTACATTAGCAAATGGCCAATTTGGATATTCTATGCTAGTAGATCTGCCCCGAGAAAACTTAGATTATGACGAGGTGACATGTACATCTGAGTATATTCGACTACGTAGCCCAGTGTACCCGGAAGTGTCTGGCCGAATTGTTTTATTAAATACCGATTATCTACCAAATTCTGCTTCTAAATTACATATAACCGCTTTCTTATTCTCTATATTAACAGTGTTTCTTATGCGCTTTTAACAAAATCATATTCAATGTGCATTATATTGTTTTACTAAAATCTTCTTTAATTCATACTACTAATAGGTACATGTATTTTTTATGTACTGTTTTCAAATTTTGTATAAACATTTGAATATAACATAATTGAAGCAAAAAATGTATTTGGTGTTTCTATTATCCCTCGCATTTTAATTTATTGGATTGAAATTATTTCTAGAATGAAATTTCCATTTAATGGAAAAAATATTTGAAATATTAAATATTGTATTTTATTATGTTATACAAAGTAAGTACTCTCTGCGTGATAAATGGTGTTATTTGTATCCTCAAGTTCAACTTGTAGGATAATTTTTATAATGTATTTATGTTTGTGTCTCCATTTTAACCTTGCGACTTGGTGATCTTGATTTACTGTGATACCTAATCTACTTTTGCACATCTATTACTTTATTAGAAGGGTAATCATATTCATTAAATTATCTCAACTCTTCTTATTCTTAGTTCTTCATTTCTAAAACTGCATGTACATTTTTGTGACTTATGCATGGGTATTGCGCGTGACAAGCTCTATTTAATCCCACGTTAATTATACAAATGTTTGTTTCAGTCACTGGGAAACCACGAATTTGATAACGGAATCTCAGGTTTAACGCCATTTGTCGAAAGTCTGACCTGTCCTGTCCTCGCTGCAAATCTTGTACTCGAGAATGAACCAGCTTTACGGGCTGAACATAATTTAATGAAATCTGTAGTGTTTAATATAAATGATACTAAAGTAGGCATTATAGGTTATATAACGCCTGAAACAAAAGTATTAGCAATACAAAACAATGTTGAGTATATAGAAGAAATTGTTGCAATACGAGAAGAAGCACATAAGTTGAAGAAAGAAGGAATAAAAATATTGGTTGCCCTTGGTCATTCTGGTTTCACTAAGGATTTAGAAATAGCAAAAGAAGTGGAAGATATAGATCTCGTTATTGGTGGTCACACGAACACATTTCTGTGGAATGGTATCAGTCCTGATGTAGAAAAACCTGAGGGTACATATCCAGCGATAGTTAAACAAAAAAACGGTAGAACTGCACTTGCTGTACAAGCTTATGCTTACACTAAGTACTTAGGAAAACTTAACGTTAGATTTGATTCGGAAGGAGAGATTATTAGTTTCGATGGAAACACTATTCTGCTAGACAGTAGCATACCGCAAGACCCTGATATGGTAGCTATTGTACAGCGCTATCAGGAAAATGTACTAAAAATATCAAATGTCGCTATAGGCAACACATCCGTGTTTCTAGACGGAAAATCTTGTCGCTTGCAAGAATGTAATTTAGGCAACTTAATAACAGATGCGATGGTAGATAAATATGCATCAGAATATAATGGTAGTGTCTGGACAGATGCACCTGTTGCTATTCTTCAAGGAGGAGGGATACGAGCTTCAGTTAAACATATTAATTTACCAGCAGAGATAACAAAAGGAGACTTAATTACTGTTATGCCTTTTGATGGACATCTCGTAAAGCTATCGGTTAATGGATTAATCATATGGAAAATGTTAGAGCACTCTGTGGCGAATTACAATGTGATGCGTCCTCCAGGACAATTTCTGCAAGTATCTGGCTTAAAAGTAGAATACGATTTACAAAAACGCCCTGGAAATAGGGTTATGAGAGTGCAAATACTTTGTGGAGAATGTGAAATGCCTGTTTTTAGTCCAATCAACAAAACTGCTAACTACACCATACTTGCTACAAAATTTTTAGCAAATGGAGGAGACGGATATTCAATGCTGAAAGATTTACCCATTGAAGATTTAATATATAGTGACTTGGATTCAACACTAGAATACGTACAAAAGTTAAGAGAGATTTATCCAGCTATCGAAGGCCGTATACAAATTCACAACATTGACAAGTTAGCGAATTTTGCAGCAATTACAAAACTATCTGCTATTTGTATGGCACTTTCAATCCTAATTATAATGCAATAGAAAATGCTTCTTTCAAGACTTATTCATATATCTATAGTAGATTTTATCCGTAATATGTCACGTAGCTTGCGCATGTCCTTCCTAATTTTTATAGAAAAACATGTACAAATCTAGATAATATTAGTCGCATTTTCTATACGCTTGTCTAATTAACTGCAGCTACTATTTATCACTGCACCGTCTATATGGTGTAATAGATTACCGAAGCCTGGTTTGGCTAGTAACTTAGAGCTTATTACCAGTAAGCCCTAAGTTATTTTTCTGATAGTACTGTAAGTACATATTTAGGATTACGTACCTGTTGAGGAGCATTATGAATCAAACTATATCAAATTATTTTTTAGCCGTATTTGACATAATGTAAGAATTAAAATATAAATGTTTACATAATCCTGAAGTACGTAATTTGTATGACAAAACCAAATTTCTGTTCAATTTTGATGAAGTATTAATTTGTTAACCAAAAAAAAAGTAACATCACGCCTGTCATCCCCGAAGAGGAAGGCAGAGGAATGTAGAACACTCCCACGTTTCACCAGTTACGTTTACGTCCCACTATGGAATAGGTGGTGAGCCTATTGTCATACACCGGGCACATATCCAGACTCCGAGCCACTACTAGAAAATCTAAATTAGAAAATTTAGTAGTGCTCAACCCGGGAATCGAACCCAGGACCTCCCGTTCGGCAGTCGCACTTGCAACCAACACCACCAACGAGGCAGTTGGTGGTGTTGGTTTTTTTTCTAAGTACATAGGTATTTATTTAATTTGTAAGCTTCAAATAATGTATTTAATAGTTATCAGTAGTAGGTATACCAATGTATGATATACGTAATTTAGGTTAAATAATCTGTATCTAAATATTGTTTGTTTCTAAAAATAAATTAAAAAAGATATTTTATTACCGATATACATTTCGAAACATAACGCAATTCGTTCTGTGATATATTTTATCACCGGCGTAAGTGGCGTTGACCGTATGTCGAACACGGGTGTGTAGAACAAAACAATACCCGGCTTCAGACATGTTTACGAAAATGTCGAGCGGTTGCAAGCTGGCCGGTTATCGAGAGACCACGGGTGCACTTTCCGGTTTTCTAGTAGAAATTTCTAGTAGTGGCTCGGAGTCTGGATTTGTGCCCAGTGTACGGCTACATTCTGACGTACCGCCTAAGCTATAGTGGGACGTAAACATAATTGGTGTAACGTCGGAGTGTATTACACTTCTCTGCCTGTCTCTTTGGACATTACACGCATGATGTTATCTTTAAATCTAGTACTAGCGATGACCTAAAATCGAACTGGGTTGACTTTATTGCTAAAAAAATCCGAAGTACAATGAGCACGGACTCAGATAGTATCTACAAGAATAGCGAAAGGTCATTGACAGTACGGAAGATTACATGACAATGTTTACATTTGTATGGAAGACATTGAGGATAGTTTAAAAAAAATATTATAGAACTAATCCTGGTAAAATTATTGAAGAAAAAATCAAGTTATCAATTAGGTATTCACTGCGAGTACGGACGTACACTAAGATAGTATGACAGAATCATAACTGTGTTACACCATCTCTTATCTGTTTCCAAATGTAGATAAAATATCAGCTAAGGTTGAACACTGTAAAAAATATATGTCGCTAAAAATAACCGTCGACTAATAAACTTATGCTTCAAAAACGTATGTACATATATATATCTGTTATGTTGGTTCACGCTATTCTGCTTCCACGGTATGGGCTTCGAAGGCGCTTTAAGGGTCTTGGTAATAATCATAGTAATGATGGGTGAATTTATTTAAAAAAACATTGTTTTAATGGACAAGAAGCGGGAGTTTCATCGACAATAACTAATCATGTTCCTCAATGAGCTTTATGTCATATCTTTATAGTGGAAAAAATAAATATTTCACGATATAAGTTTGAAAGTTTGTAAGCATATTATGTATAGCGTAAATTATATTCTTTTAATCTATCCTCAGTACTTGTCCCTATTTATACAAAATCCGTAGGTTAAGGCTCTTATTACGTCATACCTATTTGTTAGTTCGTCGCTATTAGATTTATTACTATAATTAAAGTAATTCGAATGGTCAATCGAAACAGCAATGCATTTATAAATCAATATTAATTTAATATTAAATTTCATATGTGTCACGTTTATGTGGCACGTACGGGCGCGGAGCTGGCCAGACCCGGTGCGGTGTCTTTTGTTCGTATTTGTAAATTTTTGTTCGTAATTGATTTTTGTTCGTATTTGTAAATAAACTTAGGTTTTAGTGCGCACCCTGTGTATTCTGATATTAATATATGATATAACGGTGACGGACGGTTTACGTATTATTGTATTGATAATAATAATAACAACAATGAACAACCCTCGTCACGCTTTCAACCTATGTACAGAATCTGAAGACAATCGGAATGCCATGGTTGTCCAAGGAACATTAGGTCTGCCGGGGGAAGTTCTCGCCACTAAAATTAGAAGAGTTCCTTTAAATATTTACTCTATACTTTAGCGTATTTACGTTCTTGTCATTTCTCGTCACCACACTCACCCACAGTCGCACTTCACTTATCTAGGATCTCTAGAAGTCAAGATCAAGTAAAACTCAAGTCAAAATGAAAACAATAACTTACCCCTTTTTTGGATATCTTTGATTTTCAAAGCTGCAAATAAAATTTTATCACTACATATTTGAAAGCATGGGTATATAGGTAAATTCTATGAGTTATTTAAGAAAGAACAGAGAATTGTTCAAATCGAGGGAGGCCGTGTCCGGCCGCCAATTAATTACGGAATAAGTTTAAATAAGTCGGAATAAGAAGCCGATTATTATTTATTGTCTCTACTGGTTGGGCTAGTTAAATTAATATTGTTTAACAAACCTAGTAACGCGAAAATTTAAAAGAGATTCAGAAGTTAAGTGAGTCACAGGAAATAAAAGACAATAAATATAATATTAACTCAATTTTATTCTTTATACGAATAGTGTTAGACTATCACAGATTGGCCGTTAACCAAATTTGTAATTAAAAAGCTTTTATAAAATATATTGGTTAGTTGACACATTTACAAAAAATTGATATAGTTAACAATACTCAAGAAATATCACTGAGAAACAGTAGTTATACGAACTCGAGGGGAAATAGAAATCACGCGTGACACTCGGCAAGTGATGCGTTTGTGTGGCCCACTGGTGTATTAAAAATATTTGTACTTGAAAGGTACAAAACGTGAACTTTTTTTCAAAGTAACACTAATTATTAAAAAATCAGAAAAAAAATATGTATAAATCGTTCGAACAGAGTCCGTGTTGACGTATAAGTATTTCACATCAAAGTAATGTTCAAATTGGTTTTTTATTTTTAACTTTGACACGTTTATTACACCGAATCTATTCTATTGATGTAATTGAACAAACATGTATCAACGTACACAAATAAGCCACACTACTTAACTGTCGTCACTTCACCATGCAGTGTCTACCACCAGCCACCGCCGTAGCCACCGGACCAGCCTTTGTTCCAGCCGCTGTAACCCCCGTAGCCGCCGTTCCAGCCGCTGTTACCCCCGTAGCCGCCGTAGCCGCCGTAGCCACCGTAGCCGCCGTAAGAGGGCGCGTACACCACCCGGCTCACCACGGGTCGGTACGAGTAGGACGGGGCCCAGCCGGCGCCATGTCCGATGAAGCCGGCCGACGCCGCGCCAAGCGCTACGGCCACCAATAGGAATGCCATCTAAAATCACAATGCATTATGTAAATCCAATAATTCACTTATAAAACACGTATGTTTAATATAACAAGCATCTACATAATATGAGGTGTGGTAGGATTAAAAATAAAGTGGAAAGAATCCAGGTCAAGTATGAATTATGATAAATTAAACTAAAGTTCATTTGTTGACTAATTTGGTTTTTCCAAATTTTTGGTAAGTAACAATTCATAAAAATACTATACAGTGAAAATTGTTATTGCTTGCCATTAACTTTAATTGCCGAATATTAAATAACTTATAGATTTCATATTGATTAATTACTAAAAAATATTTTATTTAAGAGTACAATTATGGAAGAAATATGATTTTGACTTACGAAGAATTTCATTTTGCTTGTAGAGTAGTCTGCTTCGGATATCGAGAGTCAGTACGTTGTATGCAGCGCATCTGCATGTTTATATACACACTCAAGCCCAGCGACCGCGTGTGACGCAGCGGCGTGCTGCCACTGCCAACCAGTTAGAGACCATTGGGAACAATATTAGGTTACGACCGTTCGAGGACGAGCTCATCTCACGCTAAAGATAAATAACAAACAAAACTACATGGCGCTCATCTTTCATCTACAATGCTCGTTTTCTTAAGATGTACGTGGACACATTCTTAACAAATGTTGCAATGAAATTAACTAACTGGTTTATGCTGTCCGTTGTTTGTTTCGATCAAGTCATACAGTTGCGTGGGCTTAAATGGAATGTAGACTATGTCGGGTCACCGAAATAATAACAAATGATTTTATCTTTACTACATTTGTAATGCCTTGCACGCACTAGGTGAAGGCAGGAAAATATTTTTTTTTGTAGTGTACATGTTCAAGTTGTGCTTAGTTACGAAAGATAATGACTTGTTACCATTTAGATTTGGTTTATGTTCTGTGTTCACATTTAGGGCCATCGAAGCGTTCACTCTCCTACCTTACAACCTATTATAGGAAGTATCGAATTG
This sequence comes from Mimoniades ocyalus, assembly GCA_018245615.1. NCBI lineage: Eukaryota > Metazoa > Arthropoda > Insecta > Lepidoptera > Hesperiidae > Mimoniades > Mimoniades ocyalus. The sequence goes on along the minus strand of DWDV01001821.1, from coordinate 1,878 downwards.
CTATAAAGTCTTTTCAGATAACATAACCTACATGGAAACAATAGCAACTGATCGATTATGCCGGATTCTGTTGCTATCTAACATTTGAATAATGTCTTTATGTAAACATTCTAAAAATAAATTGTATTGGAAATTTTGACCTCACTGGCTATGTCAAGCAAAGGACAATGATTTAAATTATGAAATTTAAATCTTTAGTTAATTTTAATCTATAAACCAACATCGCGCGGGTCATCTATTTTGGCAGCTTGAAATCGTATGTCAATATAAGATGTACATCTGATTTGCATCTCAAGTGGACCGTATTTAAATTATATTGTAATCCATATGATAATAGTTTAATAAATATCACTTTGCACCATCCTTCATAATACTGTTTTCAACATGATATGCGAGTACCCTATATTTTCTAGACGGAATATTAATCATCTCGTCCATAATTTTACTTTATTACAACCTGTACAATTAAAATTTTGCAGCATTTTAATTCTAATGGAGTTGCCTAACTTCGGGAACATGTGAATATACGTCGTTATCATGATCAGGAACCCTTCTGTCCTTGGACACGAGTCTCTTTTAAGAACACAATGTAATAAGACTTCATACGCCTTAGACAACAAAATGAGGCATCCTAATTTGCGACAGCTTTACTCACGGGGTTTTCCTTCATTACAGCAAGTGATACTCGTAGGTTGAATAATGCACGCAACGCCAAATGAAGCAAGTGAAAAAATATGAAACGATGCTCAAATAAAATAATATGATTAATATAACTACATAAATACAAATAACAATAAGAAATCTAAATTACAAGATGCTTGTTAATAATTAATCAATTAATCAACACTACGTTGATTGTTTAGTTATAACTATTAATTTAAATAATTTTAAAATAAGAAAGGGGTAAGCCTGATTTTGCATCCAGGACACCCGAAATGGGAGCCTGAATTCTTAACTACTAGGCTATCAATGTTTAGTATTATACGCACACATAAAGGTTGATTAACTTTAGGCGTTTCGAGAATTACGAGTATATGGAACAAGTCCAGAATTTTGACAAGGCAGAATATTAAGTCGAGTAAGTTCATTTACTAATTGGCTGAGTAAACTTGAAAATTGATTGATTGATTGGAAAACAAAATAACTGTGCGCTGATACCTTTTGCTGATTCGCGTAAGTTGAGTGCACTTATAGGTGTAAAAAACCTCAAGACAATGATCCCAATCGCTAGGAGCTCTAAGTAGGTAGCTAGGCGCAGATTTGACAGGCGATCGTTAAGGAATTCTTTGCGTTGATGGATGGACTGGCGGATTGCTTATGTCACGTGCGTCAATGCATCTTGAACACTAAACAAATTGTAAACGACAGATATTATTCAAAGATATTAAATTATACGTAAATATTCTTATAGGATTACGAGTTGGCGATTACGAAGCCATAACTCATATTCATTTGAGTTGCAAATCAGGTTGATGACAAATTATTAGGCAAATATTAATCTATTTTAGTTAACGTATCGACATATCTCTCAGTACAAAATTACGTTAAGATTTTTCCTTTTATTTATCAGATAAAAATAAAAATAATCACGTAAAAACACATTTACATGTCATGCTGTTAAAATCTCTTTATCGGGTTTTTTTTCATTTTTAACTCGTATTTGCCTTAAATTGTATATCTGAAACTGAATGAAGAATATACAAAATGAAAGCGTTAAAGTTTAATACAGTTAATATTATTCTTTACAGTTCAATGATAGTTCAATGCCTCGTTGGTCGTGTTGGTTGCAAGTGCAACTGCGGAACGGGAGGTCCTGGGTTCGATTCCCGGGTCGGGTACTACTAAATTTTCTAATTTAGATTTTCTAGTAGTGGCTCG
>DWDV01001820.1:0-12502 GCA_018245615.1 Mimoniades ocyalus | reverse complement strand
TTCATTGAAGATTCAACGCGCAAAGTGCAAAGATCATTGATAGCTCGTGAGTGTTAGCTCTGTTGGAGTTAATTACTTTTGTAATTATCTCCAAATGTTTGTTATCTGCAATGATTGGTTAATTTTAATGTCCTTATCTTAACGTATTTTAGGCGCTTATTAAGAAAATACTAAGTTTAATTTATTTTTGAATCGTTCATAAATTTAACAAGGCTTCAAATTTTATTTTCAATAACTTATTGTTAACCATAACATAACCCTACGACTGTATTACCCTGAAGGGCTATCCAGAGATGTGTAATACACCCTCCAGTAAATTAATTATTAAAAAGATGCAATTTTATAACTTTACATCATTAATCTATTTAATTTGAGATGTCAACGTTATTTGTTATATTGACACCGATATCATCATCATCATCAGCTCGAGTGTGCCCATTGCTGGACAAAGAGCACCCCTGAGGGGTACTGATATAAAAAAACAACACATAATTCCATAGTGGGACGTAAACGTAACTGGTGAAACGCGGGAGCGTTCTACTCTCCTCTGCTTACCTCTTTAGGAATAACAGGCGTGAGGTTACGTTACATAATCTCAAAATCTTAGGTTCAATTCACCAAAATTGTTGTGTTTCGTTTATCACACAAGAAGACCCTTCAATATTAAATTAATATCCCTAACCCTTATAAACCAATTTATGTGAACTGAAAATTATATAAGGAAATATCCCATCAATAATTAAATCAATTCCGAGAGGACCTGTTGAAATTCCTTCAGGATGCTCAAGGGACCCTTGGACTCATCAATTCTTCTGACCTGAAGTGATTAAGCCTTTGAAGGTGTGACTTTTAAGTCCGGAATTTCACATCGTTATTTTCATTTCAGAGGGCTGTTTATATTGACACACGAGTTCAGCTGTCACGTGCGACAAGATCAAAGCCACGCCGCGACACACTCAGAAAATGTTTATTTTTTTATTTCAAAAGATATTCCGTAGTTACCTCCGCTGACCTTATTCTCCCGACTGAGAAGCGTTCAAAGCTAACAAGCTATAACAATGTAACTATGACGTTTATTATATGTATGCATTTGTATACCGCATTATCATCATCATCATCCATCATCATCTACCATCATCCATCATCATAATCTTCATTATCATCCATCATCATCTACCATCCATCATCATCATCCATCATCATCTACCATCCATCATCATCATCATCCATCATCATCTACCATCCATCATCATCATCTACCATCCATCATCATCATCATCATCATCCATCATCATTGTCAACTCTTACGGTTCTTACGGCTCTTACGGTGGACAGAAGTCTCCTCTCAGAATCGGTACTTTATTATGAATACAATTTGAATATATACACCTTCCATCACACTGATCTGATTGTTATTTATGCTTCGCCTTTTGTGCATTAAATATGTTCTACAATCATCTCATGCCATTATATAAATCATGATGGACATATCTATGTACTAATGACGTCACTGACGCAATATGTACGTGAACCAAAAATATTTAACATGTTCCGCATTGTCTTGACTGTCATACGACAAAGAATAATAATAGGTGACACGTACGAGTGTACAATAATGTCCTTATAAGTTTATCGAACGGTTACTCTGGAGAGAGGCTGATGTGAAGGGTCTCTTATATTCATTGTAGATATTTTTCGCATAATTCAGTCGTTTATAATCATAACATAACTTAACATAGTGTTTATGTTTCATTTTATTCTTGTAACATTGTGAAACTAATTTGTTTTATATTATTATTTTCGTATACATATGTTAATATTTCCGGCGAATTGCTAATGGAATTACGGATCGTGGGGGCGGGGACTGGGTTTTTAAATTGGCATCTTAAACAAGGCGTAGAATTCAATTCTTGACTCTTGGTAGCTACTCGTATGTACTTGAATTGGGAACAAGAACTGTATGTAACAAATGCGTTTTAAAATACATTCTTGTGCATTGCAAGTTTACACAGGAACAGAATAAAGGAGTATGTTTCGGTTACTATTATGGTATTCTAGGCTATTGTTATTACTCTATTCATTCCAATAATTTTGAAAATCGTATTCCTTAAAATTTCAAAGAGTGCTCACCGGGTTCCAAATGACCGTCATCTCCAACAGTATCTGCGGGTAGTTTCCCTTCGCCCTGGCCCTCATTTTCTTGTCCTTCAACGCGAACCACCTCTTCTCGCCGTTCCTAATGTTGAGCAGCGGCACCGCCAACTTCCCGAGGAACTCCACCTTGTGGTCGTGGTCTTCGTCGTACACCGTGATCTCTAGTATGGAACTTATATCCTTCACTGTACTGGAAAATTTGAAAACACTGTCTATTGCACGCCGTGACGTCTTCGTTAGTCGGGTGTTAGTAAGTGGTGACGTCACTAGAAGTATGACATCATAATTAATTAATTATCCTCATTAAAAGGATGACGTCATTACAAGTATGACATCATTACGATCACATATTGTTCTAGTAATTTTTCAATATTTTAAAGTTAGATTTTTAAGCAGATAACAGAGCAACTTACAATGTAAATATCTTCATCCAGTTCGGCGCTAAAGTTTTGTACTCCGTGTGCGTCTGCAGTCGCGCGTTGCCCAGCTCTAGTACACAGAAGGGGTCAGACTTCCCTCCCAGGTCCGCCGCAGCTAGACCCTTGGCGCCATACACCTTCACACAGAGCCAGCCCACGCCGCTCGTATACTCGTTTAGTCGGAACCACGCCTGCAAAAATTGTTTGATTTTCAGACTACTTTCTCCTTTATCTTTCATATAGGTACTATTCTGTACAAAAGATGCCTTGTTTTTATTAATCTTTGAAATATAAGACTGGCCCGTTGGTGCAGTGGTTAGTGAACCTGACTGTTGCGCCGAGGGTCGTGGGTTCGATTCCCGCCCAGAATAAATATTTGTGTGATGAAAACAAGTATTTGTTCTGTGTTTGGGTGTAAAAATATATATATATATTTAAGTATATATTTATATTTATATACTCGTATGTGGTTTATCAGCCGTCTGGTTACCATACCACAAGCTCTGTTGATGCTTACTTTGGGATCAGATGGCCGTGTGTGGAGACGTCCCAAGATATTATTATTATTATTATTATTATAGGAAATAAATAAAAGATACAATTGAAGCTTAATAATAATCTAAGATAATTTATCACCTTGAGCATGATGAGAGAACAAGCAAATAGATGAAAGGTAGAGAAATTTCCAAAACCTCATCATCCACTGCAGAATAAAGACCGGATTACGGATGCGGACATGCGGATTACGGATCGCAGAACTATAAATAAAGATAAATACGTACATATCGCCTCTCAATGATTTCTATATCTCGTGGATTTTCCCTGTAGCTTGCCAAGTCCGTTATGGTTTCCGACTGCGTAGTACCGCTGATGGTGAGCAGAAGAAATATCTGACCGTTCCCGTCTTCTAAATCTTGCCATATGCTGTGCGTGATCTCCCTCTCCAATTTCGATAAGTCTATTGTGCATCTGCAATTAAATAAAACACGATGGAATATTGTACAACCTCTTATTGTCATGTTCGTGCGTCCTTGTGGATTGGCAAACCAATCCTCGCTAACCATTTCCGAATAAATATAATAGAACTCGTTACATAAAATATAAATAAAGCAATAAATCTGTCGAGACGGTATCATCAGAAATTTTGTCAGAAAATAAAACAATGTATAAAACCGAGTTTTAATACAGGTCTCTATAGCCAATAACTACAATGTGGAAGTTTCTAGACCATTCTAGTTTCTAGATCATTCTAGTTTCTACATAGTCTAATTCACTAGATGACATTGCATTATACATAAAATAATATTATTAACCGAACAGTTGTATAATAAATTTCGAAACGGTATTATTATACCTATATCTGAGATTGATCTCAATCAAATTGAAATAGAACAACATTTACTTGGGAATATTTAAACCACAGAAATAATTCAAAATGATTGCAATGAGTATACTTGCTTTAGTACCTACAATATTTCTTTAATTTCCATCAATCTGAACTTTTATATGGGATCCATAGCAAAAGAGTTTTATTTCTCCACCAAAAACTGTTTGTTTCTTATCGCGGTTTTCACTAAACAAAACGGATATTTAACTTACCTGCCTAAAAAGTCATCTTTCGTCTGCTTGTCCTTGTCCCAAACAGTGACTTCTAGGACTTGTTCCTGATCGTCGTAGAGGTGCAGATCGAACTGTTCCAGCCACGACGGATGGAGCGACTTCCACACCACTTTACTTTTGTATTTTTCGTTGCCTAATCTGCGAAAAGAAAGATTGCTGAACGTGTATACGGTTAGAGCGTGGAAGTATCTTTGCTACACCTATGAAGGGATTGTTAGTAAAGTATTTTGTTTTAATTTTTGTATGCTTGCCGGAGATTTTAGAAGCGCATCACTGACCAACTTTTAATACGAGAATATGATTAAGTCAGTAATTATTATCTACTGATTTAATTTTGACTTAATATAACAGTAACTAATTGAAAGTCGCGTGTTTGTGTTGTTGCTTAACTTTACCTCGTTCTCTCATACATTTTAATACTACATACTCTTACCTAAATTTGCAGTACGGATCGCTAGATCTTGTATCCAAGTCCATTGCCGGAAGGTTTTTGGCTTCCACAAGTACGATTGTCACAACTGAGCTCCAGATTTGTGCTTTCAGACGCTTGTTTACGTCGCTCAGCCTTGTGTTCTTCAGCAAGTACTGGAAATTGTGGAATTTATTTAATTTGTGGTTGGTGGTGGTTCAAGTAATGTCTACAACGCGCATGTTGTTAGTGAAAAAGTTTAGGGTAAACGACTGACTTAATTTAAAATAATATCTATATAGTTTTACCCAACATGTATGTTCTCTTAGTCATTTTGAAAATTATTTAAACGTTTTTATTTATGTAGAAAATCAGACTAACCTAATCCCATAAACAGTTTGCGATCTAAAAGCGGTCTGCTTAAAAAAGCTGGTACTCTATCAATCTCCGTTACCATTTCTGAAGAATAATTAATACCTGCATTCTGTATATAGTATATGGATCATCCTAATATGGAAGCATTTCAAATCAGTATTCAAGTTCTGAAATCTCGTAGTTGACTGTTCATTTTAAGATATTTTGTTTACGTATAAACGGGCTGGAATAGATGATTCAGCGGAATTTATAGCAAGTAACCAAGAGGCACTGAAGCAAAATTTTGTTAATAAATGTTGCAATGGGTCAGATATTTTAATTTACGGTCGCAGTTCAGTTTAATGCCCGCTCTTGTACAACTCTAAGTTTATATCGACAGAATGGCCAATTTATCTTTAGATATCAAAAATATCGTCTGCAGGACCAAGTTTAATGGTGGTAGCCTAGCGATTAAAACTAAGGATTCATGAAGGCTAACGATTTCCGAATGAACGTTTTGAGCAATGTCTGTATGTGTGACTTAGGACGTTTAGAAAAAATAGACCCTTTTAAAATATGTATGTAAACGATATTCCGAAAGCTTAATAAGAGAGGAAAAATATTTCGGAATGACGCGTAGCTTTGCATAATTTGCGGGTAGGGAAAATGTAGGAAGAAATTGCGAGACAAAGGTATATTAAAACATATATTAAGCGTTAGAATTGTCTAGGGTTAAACCGGTGTTTTCTTGTCATAAAATAATAGTTTGAATCATATAGGTAGGTCTATGAGGAAAGTAGGTACAATTATTATTAATGTACGACATGGGAAGGAATGAGTCTGCACAATACTGAAACTGAATCAACCAGTGCTCTTTATTTTAAAAACTGAACACAGCACACATATTTACTATATGAACATGATTAGAATTTGTATCGATGAATTGGAAAATCGTAAAGTATTTTTTTACGTATTATCAACATTGCACGTGTATTTAAAAGAGACCCATTCGTAGGTAGAAAAATGAAAACGAACGCAATAACTGATTCAGTTCACTAATTGCATGGAAAAAAGGAATTGCTTCATTATGGCTTGAATTTTTATCGGCATTAGGGATGGCTTCAACAACATTAAGTTTGTACTAGTCAAGATAAAGACAATCAAATTGTATTGTTCAACCCTAATATATTAGTAGATTATATTATATCCCCTTTGTTATAATAGTATTCACAACCAAAACGCGGGAGCAACAGATAAACAAACGTATTAGTTGTTATTCATAACATTTAATTCTAAGTACAACACCTCGTGCAATCACCGTAACATGTTTTATTTCGTTCAATACCCTATGAATTCTGTCTCCTTTGCTCTTGAGTCCTGGAAAATGGTTGCCGATTCTCTCTATCAGATCGGTACAGGCATTAGTTGGTAAGTCGAGAGAAGTATCGGGCGGTAGACTTCCTGATCTCGGTCTCATTTCTACGTTTCTGTAAACAGAATTTGTTTCAATTAAAGGTGACGAACCTATGTTGTACTATTAAGTTGCAATAATAACAATTCTAGGCATATCTTTGTCGAAAGACAATTTAAGTAAAATTCTACAGTTGTTTTTGTGCTTGTGATGATTTATCAATTTAATTGAAATCCGTTCAGAATGAGGACAAGTCGCGTGTAACTAACACACACAGCATGAGGATAACAAAAAACAACAATTGTATTAAAACACCCAAATATGCGAACGATTAAAATTATCTTGAACATGACCCTAATTATTAGGAATATAGCAAACATTGTTCTTGCTATCGGCGAATTAATAAAAAAAATTCTCGAACATTTTTATAATCACTACGTATTTATTTTAAACAAGTGGAATTGTCAAATCGATATGACATTTAATATATTATGTGACTGCAGCCTATATACTTTTGTGTACAATCTCATATAAACCCTTTACGAGATAGGTCACAAATACGTCGCTACCTTAGTGGAGGTGGAACGCCTCATAATTTACGAGTAGTGGTGTCACTGTGTTTAGCTCCACCACTGTGACTACAACTTCTACTTTGCTACTACTTAGGTACTACAACTTCGCTTGTATTACGTGTATTAACTGGCGGTAAGAATCTGTGTATCGGTAGATCCTCGCAAGTGAACTGCGACTGCTTCTGCAATTCCTTTTTATTGTTTTATGACATCCGTGACACAAAGAAATGACGTATGCATTGTTGTACTACAGATAGTATTTTGCTCAAGATAAACTCGTAAATCTGATTTTGCGACTCCCACACTCGCCGGTGGAGTTTTATCAGTAACAAACCGGTCCCGGTGAGTGACTCAGACGCAAGTTTAGCTCGTTCATTCAACTTTATTTAAATTTGAAAATATTTTAATTATTTATCAAATTTACTATTTAGCGTAGGGGTCGAGAGAAGTTGATTAGCATTATATAAGGAAGCCACTTTGTCAATTGATATTAGATCAGAATAAACAATATTTTAAGAATTCACATCTTGCCGGTTCTTTCTTGTTCCATGTTTTGTCCTCCAAACGGGGATCCCCTTTTGTCTATAAAGGACATAGATGGAATACATTCCATGGAGCCGTTTTATTTCAATTATATTTTTAGATTTTTTATTTAAAAAAATACTTTTTCAAAATGTAATTTTAGTTTTTATTAATCCATTTTGCTAAATAATTATAAATCTTCACATCCAGATTTTACCTTAACTCTTAACTTATCGATATTATTATTCATAAGACCTGTGAGGGGCAAGACAAGGGCAAGGGTGCATATACATGGCTCTGCTCATACATTTTATTGCGTGGACCAGGCATACTGTAGATATCCATAACCAAAGAATTATTTTAATCCTTTCTTAGAAATACCAAATCACTTGACAAAAACGTTTTATCATAAGGAACTGGCACAGAATGCATGAAAATGTATGGATTATTAAATTTACATGATAGTATAACTGTGGCAAACCGACCTCTTTGTACATATTTTTATACTTTTATATTATTATATTTTTGTTTAATTTCAAAATTCTGTCATATATTCGTCTGTTGTTTTTATAGTTTAAAATGTTACGTTGCAAATCCTACAAATAAATCCAAATTATTTATCTGGCTATTTTCACGCTTTTCCCTCTGATCTCTCGTCGTCCTCTTTAAAACCTGACGTAATTCTTCTACATTTATGTTTTTCTTTACACGCCACTCAGATTTCGAAGACTTTTGACTTCCCAAGCACATATGTAATATGTTCCACATAAGTCTAGTAATCGTATATATCTACAAAAAAACACACATAGACCAATTTAATCAACCTAGTTCATGTTTTACTAGCCGATACCCTGACTTCGTCTGCGTTGTTTGCAATATTTACTATGTACCTCACGTACTGACACGAAATCATAAAATACATTGAAGACCAAAATTGTACTTTGCTGATCTCAAAAATTCACTGTAAATTGTAAACATCACACCTGTAATCGCCGAAGAGTAAATTGTAAATTGTAGTTTCTTAAAACTTTAATAACTTTACATTAAATTAAGACATCTTATTTTTTTTCTTAACGTAAGCACCGAGTTTTTAACTTAATAGTGCGTGATGGAAGCACAGCTGCCGACTTCTATTATTTTATTTCAGGTTTCAGAAAAGAATATTATTTCAGGTGGTCACACGCATGGAATATTGCAGAAACAGATAAAACATTCAATACCTCCTAAATTTAACCTAATGGAATTTTAAAGGTCAACAGAGCATTAATTATTCAATCATTTATTCATTTCAAGACATCGGATTATTCGTTTGTACACTTATTAATTGTTTTATATGACTTAGGATTTACGTTTCGAAAACCAATATCAACCTTTTCAGCGTTCCGCAGTTGGACTGTGTCTCTATGTGAAAGGTTAAGGACATTGCGAGCCACGCTAGCCAACTGTAGGTTGGCTAACTTCACAGGTCTTACAGAACATTAATGAGTTCATCTTGAGTCCGAAAATCATCTTGAATAATCCTTTTGTTGGGAATTTCTATTCGGATGCTTATCCATATATTAAATCCATCAATCGCTACGATTTTTTTATTTTCCTTTTACGTTTTTATTTTTTTATATTCAAAAAATGCTCATTATCTTAATCTTTTTTACTTAATCCCATCAGATCTTTTTCTTTTATTTCGATAAACAGATTCTGAGAGTTTTCTGTCTTTGAGAAAAAGTTGAGATTGTTTTTAAATTACCCCATTATCACATACTCATACTATAACGGTAAAGGAATATTTCGTGAAGGAATCAACACACCTTAAATTTCTTCATGATGCCTTCAATGGCGTGCTAACTGTGTACTCGTGCGTTGCCAGTGTTTTTTTTCAATTTTATTCAGTCCTCGTGGTACCTATACATGTTCATACAACATTCATACCTATTAATACCTGCTTTTGTTCGTATGCCCGTAATTATTAGGTGCACTTAACATAGGCTGTGCTCAAACTAAAAAAATTAAATCGAATTAAATATTAACTTTGCAATTACATTAAATTTACATTTACAATTACATTACAATCATAAGTGTGGAAAACAGTGGCCTTAATCTACCTGATTTCAATTGAACACTGGTATCTGAGCATTAAAAACAACAAAACGATCAATAATGATAATTTAGAGTTATGATATTCCGGATGATGAATACATGTTAAAATGTATGTAATTAAGCAAACACTAAAATCGTGATCACGGGCGAATCCCAAGCGATTTGGTTAAACGAGCTCCACTGTAACGACAGTTTGAAATTGCAAATTGATTTTATGAAATTATTGTTTCAATAGTTGTACATTGACTACTACTACTAAGTAAATTACTACTACGTAAATTTAATTTATTTCTTCAAACGAATTTAATAATAACTAACTTCAATATTAATTATTTGAAAATTGTAATTAAATTACATATACTCGTAAGGACGTAAGCGTAACCGGTGAAACGTGGGAGTGTTATGCATTCCACTGCCTACCTCTTCGGGGATTACAGGCGTGAAGTTACGTTTTTACGTACGTTTTTGTAATTAAATTACATATACTCATATACTAAGAACAGTTTCAAAGTTGTTTTTTTACATTATGAATATGATAGCAGCCCCTTTTAAGTCCTCTTGCTGAATGTGGGTGTCTTTCGCAAGAACACTATGCGATTTTTAAATAAAAATATTTTCCAAGAAGGACTTTACTTGTACTGTAATTAATTATATTGTCTGAAGTGGCTTAGCTTAATACACATATATGGATTATTGTTACGTTTTTTGGTCATTGACTTCACTTTCAGTAATTAACTGAGTGAAAATATTTAAAACGTATCCTTTAAATTATATCTTGAGGTCTTGGGTTCAAATCATCAGGCACCATTGGATTTTTCTAATTTAGATTTTCTAGTAGTGGCTTGGAGTCTGGACATGTGCCCGGTGTATGACAACAATCCATAAATCAGTATACATATAACATTAATTGTAAATGTAATATTTGTTTCTACTTGTTCTACTACTTTGTAATGTATGCTTAACGCATGTTGTTTGCATCTGTAAATGAGATGACACCTACTCGTACCTCATATGTTATATAAAAATACTGTAATATTTTATAGTGTCCATCTTGTTAATGCAACCTTCAAATAAATAAATAGGCTCACCGCCTATTCCATAGTGGAACGTAAACGTAACTGGTGAAATGTGAGGTGTATTACAGGCTTTTACCTTTTAAATTATATGTAATATCTGTAATGCCTGAAGAAGTAGGCAAAGGAATTTAGAACACTTCCACGCTTTACAAGTTACGTTTACGTCCCGATATGGAATAGGTGGTGAGCCTATTGCCATACACCGGGCACACATCCAGATTCCGACTCACTATTAGAAATTTTAATTTAACTGTACATAATTCTGTTTGTTCCCGTGTTCAGGTCTTCCATTGTATGGTTCCAGACCCGTTTAATTATACTACAACTAAGCGTCAATTACGTTAGCTATCTTTAAGTTACATTTTTGCGTTTCATTTTAGTTTTGACAGTAGTAACGTAACTATTATTTTAATTAAATTTTAGTCTCTTGCACGACCACAGTAAACATTAAGAGGTACGTACCACTACTTAATTAATGAGATAGAAATTTGGTAGTTTTTTCTACAAAGTGTCACTAATATCATACAATTACCTAGTAATGATGGAGTTGCTTTACATGGCACTTAGTTTTGTGTACAGCAATACCACTAAATTATAAATGTTCTAATTGTACTTGGAGTATTTTGAACCCGGAACTGCTCTGATAACTAATATGTATATGTGGTAAGGAAATTCAATTAACCGATCGTGTTATTAAATTTAATAATTCGTGTCTATTTGCTAAAGCAAATTGCCAAATACCTTGAAGATTTTAGCATAGATCTAGTTGGAACAAACATAATTATGTGATTACGAGATTATTTTAAAGTAGTTCTTTGTTACTGTAACGTATTTAATATCATAGTATCAAGGCATTAAGTTTTTTTTTCAACAACATTGAACTGTAGGTGACTTTATTTTACATATAAATGCAAATCTAAAACTATATGTGGATAAATGTATGAGATAACGGTTAATGTATGAAAACATTTATAAGGTTTTACAAAAATAATAGTCAAAACAATGCCTCTATTTAATATATACATATATTGTAAAACCTTCTCGCACAAATTATTATATTGTATTCACACACAAACTCACATACATATCTACGTCTGTTAATAGATAAGAAAAATGAACAACGCTTAAGAATCATGATTATAAATACATAACAATGTTTAATATATTAAGTATTTATAATATGTACATTTGTAATTAAGCTTAAGCAAAGGTAAATACCCTGGCCGCCTGTGAGTGGCAGTGTAGGCGGTGAGAAGCTGTGCTCTACGATCCCCAACTGTCGTGCCCAGCGTGGGGATTACGGGCATAACCTATCAGGGGATGTTAAGTAGTGGAAGGCGGACAGGGTAGGCACGCCGCATAGGCAGATGATGATTCATAATAAGCTTTAATTTAATATAATCAAAAATATGTGTATACTATAAACTTTCCAGTTTTTTTTAATAAATCGATAAATACAATATAACTTAATGAATCTTATATTTAAGGTCGCTTGTTATCGTCACTTGGACAACAGCCTTAGCGTCGGACTATCAAAGCGATTCGACCATACCGCCTCCGTGTCGCTTGAACAGCAAAATTCGTTTGCGTTATCGACTGGAAACTAAGGGACTTTTGTACAAAGACACTGGAACGTTTTTCCGTGGAATTAGCCATTGCGCTCAAATAGGACGGCTTAATAAGAAACATTAAGTGTGTTTACATTTTAAATTACTATTGTATTCTACGTGTATATAGATAGTGCGTAAGAGGCAAATTATTACCAAGTGTTATAGAAGAACGAAATTTGATGTAGGGCGAGGGGGGCATAGTGGCGCCCCGGGGCATAGCGGTGCAAGCCTTACACAGCTCGAAGCAAACGCCGAACAAAC
>DWDV01001819.1:0-12502 GCA_018245615.1 Mimoniades ocyalus | reverse complement strand
ATTGATCCGCCACCCTAACCCGCTGCATGTCGATATGAACTGCACCTATGTTTATTAACCGTTTGTATAGTTCCGGAGACACGCCGATCACGACGTGTCCAGCGTGGGGATTCCTGGCTCTTCTCCTGTACTTAATTACGGCTGTCTTCCTGCTCGTCGAGGCCGCGAAATACCGCCCCATTTTGGTTTCGTTTAGGTTAGGTTAGGATTTTTTTTTTTATTTTTTTTTTCAGCTTTTCCCCTGATATTTATTCAGGGACCTTTTTTATGGGGTAATACATTTATAACCTAATTTTTCTTTATTACCTATTCTAATATAATGAATTGTCGAATGGGGTAATGATGGGTCCTATTTTCTTTATTTCCTAATCTACTGTATCTCTGTGCTCTATTTCTTTGCTACTTTTCTTATTCTCATTCTATCCTGCATTACACCTATTGCAGTTTATCTTATATCTATTTAATTTCTACCTTAATTCTATTACATTATACATATACTTACTATCTATTTTGCTATATTTTTTACAGTTGCATTCTCATTGCTGTCTATATAATCTAATATATTACAACAATTGCTTATTATACTTCGATTCTTTTATTTACTATTTTACATATCCTTATGCAGTATTGTATAAATGCTATATTGTGTACTTTATTTTTTAACAGTTCGGGTAGATTGCCTATTTCAATTTTTAGGCTACTTTTTTCCTCGAAAACATGTCTATCCAGGCAATGTGCTGGGCACTCTGTAATTACATGCAGTGCTGTTTCCTCTTTTGCCAGGTCACATACGCAGGATGGATTCCCTTTACACCTGAAACGATTCAAGTATTCAGAGAATCCACCATGCCCCGTGAGCACCTGCGTCAACAGACCTTCCGGTTTTATCAGCCTGATGGTTCGGTAGGCTTCTCTGGCATCCGGAAGGAACGCCCTCGTTACGGAGGCTGTCCCACCCGACCGGTATCTTCGGTTCCATTCATCAAGAGTCTCATCTCGGATGTTCCTCTTCATGAATGAAACCGGGACCCGATCGTAGTCGGGCTTCCTCCGGCCCGTGAGCGCCGCCTCCCTCGCCAGTTGATCCGCTCTTTCGTTTCCTAGCAGCTCCGCGTGAGCCTTGATCCAAAACAGAGACACAGTCTTGTTTTGGACCAAGGCCTCTCGCAGGTTTCTCCTTGTCATCTCTGCCAGGGGGTGGAGGTTCCAGTGGTTTGCAATTGTCTCCAGTGCTGCCCTCAAGTCACTGTACAAACCAAAGGAATCTCCACTGCATTTTAGGACTTCGCTCGTGGCCCTGCAGATGGCCAAGAGTTCGGCCTGATAGACTGTGCAGTACGCGGGTAGGCTGAGCTTGATAGCTTTGGTCTCGGTCTCACTATTCCACAAAGATAGTGCAGCTCCGACTCTGCCATCAATCCTGCGGTTAGGTTAGGTGTTATTTTCTTTCTTTTTTGTTTTAATTAAATAAATTTACTCCACAGACTTTTGTCCGTGCCTTTTTTAACTTTATATTAATTTTTTTTTGCATATCTTTTCTTTATTTATTCATTTGAATAACATATAGTCTCCAGTTTCTTCTTCTTCTTCTTTCTTACGTTGTTTCTGTTTATTTTTGGTCAAGTCCGGTGTGTTGTCATTTCTATTGTTTTTTGGATTACTTCCTGATCCCTGTGGCTGATGGCGGTAGCCAGGTTGTAATCTTCGATGTCCTTTGTTCTAGCCTTTGATGTTTCTTTTATGAAGTTCCCAATGGCATCGTCGCTGATGTCTGAGTAGTAAACACAGGAGCGCGTGTGTCTGGTGATGGCGACGACTGCATGGGCGACGCTGTCGTGCACCTTTCCCCTTTCGGGCTTCGTGTTCACTATCACGACGTTCTCGGAGGTCAGTCCCTGGGCTTCGTGTATGGTGAGGATTTGTGATCCCTCACCGGATCCATAACCTTCGCTTTTAAGGGATGCCTTTTCTGCTTGGGTGTGGACCAGGTACAAGGTGTTCTGGGCTGATGTTTGTATTTGTGCGCCCGTGTACCTTTTCATGTCCAGGGAATGAGTCTCCTGTCGGGATGAGTAAATGCCATTGTAAACTTCTCTGAGGGCGTAGGCTACGTCTTTTGGACTCCGATGTGTACAGAGGAGTTCTTCGCTTATGTCTGCGAGGAGGTTGGGGCGTTGGTATTTGAGTTCGAAGAGGTTTTCCCGGTCAATGTACGGTAGTTGATTGATGTCGCCTATGATAGAGATCTTTTTTGCTCCAGATAGTCGAGCCGCCATGATTATGGCACCGAAGTGGTTCATTAGGGCTTCATCAACCACCAGCCGAGTTGCCGGTTCTTTTACTCCATTGACCAGGATTGAAGCCAACGTTCTTATCTGCTTCTTGAGGTCAACTCCTCTTCGATTCTCGAATTTGTCCCTTAGGTATTTTGCTCCTTCGCATGTGCTGGTCACTATGAGGTCGCCATCCTCCGGTTTTGCGTGTTTTATGACACCTGTTGTTTTTCCGCAGCCAGGTACTCCGTTCACCCATGTTATATCTGGTACTGTCCATGACTTTCCGGATCTGCTGTCCTCTTCTGGGTCTTCTATGGCTTCGGCCATTTTGAGAATCTTGTCGTCTAGCATGATCTCGGTGCATTTGGCAGTGACAACGATTGGGTCGTCTGGCGGGGTGTTGAATTTTGGCGGTCCTCCTTTTGGTGTGTCTTCTGTTAGGGTGATGAATCCCGTCGTGTTGCTGAAGGCTGCCATGTGTGTGCTCATTGTGCCGTAGACTGTCTGACCGGTCTCGTTGTTGTATATAGCAGCGTCGGCTTCTTCCAGCAGCACGTTCAGTAAGCCTTGGTTGTCGTTTTGGAAGGCTTGCATTATTTTCCTACACCTCTCCAGATGTACCTCCCTCGTTGCCCTCAGTATAGCTAGAAATTCTTGGAGGGCATTGTACATGTGTTCGAGTGGTGTGGAGGCGGCGATCAGGTTCGGTTGGCTTACTTGGCCCTTGTCTGCCCTTGTCATCTTCTTGGTTTGTCTTCCAGGGCGGGGGCTGGTGTCTTGTAGAAATGCTCTAACTGCCGCCCCTTGTCTGGCAGCATTGTCGAGCATTGCCCTTTGGCTTGTTGTTATTGCCTTTTTTAAAGTGCCAAGCAGCTTCCCGGTGTTTGAACGTGTGGCCGCGTCTTTTGCAAGTCTTCTTTTGTCTTGCTTCGTTTCCTCTGTGGCCTGTGTGGTTCGCCTTTCCTGTAGTTTTTCGGAGCCGCTCATAATGGTCGAGGGTCCTGCTGGCGGGATGGTAGGTGCGTTCCGGGGCAAGAGGAAGTTTAGGCTTTCTCCTCTGTTTTCATACACTATGACTTCGTGGTGTTTTGAAGCGTTTAGGCATCCGATACGATCAGCCAGTTCTCCTTTGCAATATTCTATTGCCATTGCGTCTATACTTATGGTGCGAGGTGGATTGTCCGCGGAATTGTCTGACGCTTTTATCGATGACAATAGTTTGCTTGCCTTCGCGAATGGAGTATCTTCGTCCCAGTCAATTAGTAGAATGACTTTATTCTGTATTCTGACTAATCGACCTTTCTCGTTTCCCACTCTTATCGCTGGCATGGTGTCGTACATTTTCCGTTTCATCGTCGGCCTTTCTGTGCTTCCGTTTAGTAGAGCCGCTAGGCCAGGTGATATTGCCACTCTCTTTGGGCCTTGTACGTTGCTGAAGCAGATCCCGAACCTTTCCTGGTTGTTGTTCATGAAAAGGGCTGTAGGTCTCAAGCGCAGCCTCGGTTCCCCTCTTTCCGCGCTTCTCAGCAAGTGGTCCAATTGGATGTTGGGAGTGGTGGCCTTTTTCGCTGTTTCGCCGATGTTTAGCGGTTCTTGTATGACGCTTCCAGGTTCACCGGCACGTTCTGTTGGTCTGATCGTGCTGTTCCTTTTGATTGCGACGTTAAAGGAATTCTCGATGAACGTTAGGAGAATTGGTCTTAAGTTTTTGTCAGCTAATATGACCGGAACACTGGATCTGGTGAGTTTCTGGTCCAATTGAAACTCGGTTGCGTGGCGTGCAGAGTCGAATCGTGGACAGTCTAGGATTATATGCCAAGTAGTTTCTGCCACGTTCTCGTCGCATTCGCATCCTGGGTTGTTTTTGATCCGGAATCTGTGCAAGTATTGAGCGATACCTCCGTGGCCAGTCAGAAATTGTACTTGTGTTGGTGTCCATGGCGTGCTTCTCGTGGTTTGGTAGGCTATTTTCACATCCGGCAGGAGTTCTTTGGTTGCTTTGCCTGTTTCTGAGGTGTCATATCGGTCTTGCCACTTTTGGACCGATTCCTCGCGGATCTTCCTTCTGATGTACGAAAGGGGGGTTTTGTTGTAGCTATATGTTGTTCCTGCTTGAGCTGCAGATTTTGCGAGCTCGTCGGCTCTTTCGTTGCCTGCTATGCCGACGTGGGCCTTCACCCAGTATAGCTTCACATCCCTTCCTTTCGTCCTGATGGAGCGGATGTTGTTCTTGATGTCTATTGCTAAGGGGTGATTTGCCTTTGGATGCCTCAACAATTCTAGCGAGGATCTTGAGTCGCTGAGTATGTGACTTACTTTTGTAGTGTTGGACATTACCATTTGCGTTGCACCTCTTAGCGCGAACAGTTCCGCTTGGAATACCGAGCACGAGGGGTGTAGGCAGAATTTGGCTAGGTTTATCTCTTTCCCGTTTTCCCACCACGTTATTGCAGCTCCGACTTTGCTGTCAATTTTGCTGCCGTCTGTGTATATGTGGGTGCCGGTACTTAGTGCCTCGTCTGAGATCTCCGAGAGCTCGAAGTTGGTTTCTGCCCAGGTTGCCGGGTGTTGTTGGTCGGCGTTCTTTATGTCTGTCTCAAGTTCCGCACCCAAGGGGATATAATCCTGCGTAAATCCTTTTTTAACCTTAAAGAGGCTCGCTGCTTCCTGGATTCTCAGATCCAGGGGTAGAATGCCGGCCAGTACAAGTGCTGACGTGAGTGATGCCGTTCTGTATGTTCTGCTTATCTTTTGCGCGAAGTTCCTTTGAATGCTGTTGAGCTGGTTTTGCACCGATTGCAGCTTCGTTGCCTGTACCCATGCGCTGGCTGCGTATGTCATTATGGGCTCGATGACGGCGACGTAGATGGTCCTGGTCACTTCAGTGTTTAGGCCCCATGTGACTTTTGCGGCGCACGCTAGCTGTTTGTATATATCTGCCGATTTCTTGCATGCGGCGGTTACGTGCGCTGTGAAGGTCAATTTGTGGTCTATTATGAGGCCTAGTAACTTGATTTCTTTGACCAGGTTTAGTGTTGTTCCATCCATGCTGAGTTTCGGTATGGTATATTTCAGCTTCTTTGTTAATAGCATCGCGTTGGTCTTGTGAGCGGCGAATTTCAACTTGTTCCTGTTTCCCCATTTGATTACCTCCGTTAAGGTGTTGTTTGCAGAGTGCTCTAGGTGTTCTGTGGTTTTGCCAGAGAAAACCAGTACCACGTCGTCAGCGAAGGCTTGGCAGTAGATGCCTTCGTTGGTTAGCTGTTGTAGGAGTGGGTCCAGTATTAGATTCCAGAAAGTTGGTCCTCCGATTGATCCTTGGACGCACCCCTTTGTGGTTTGTTTCTCGCTGGTTGCCCTGGCATAGTTTACCTTTACGCGTCGATCCTTTAGGTATGAGCACACCATCTCGTAGAGGTTTCTGGGGCAGTTTCTAGCCACTAGTTGTTGTTTTAGGGCTGGCCACCATGCATTATCGAATGCCCCTTCTATGTCCAATGATATCATTAGGACTATGTTTTTATTATGTATTTCTCTGTGTAGGTATGTTGTCAGGGCGTAGAGGGCATCTTCTGTTCCGCGTTGTGGTAAGAATCCATATTGGTTGTTGCTGAGTGTGGGGAGAATGTGCCATTGGAGTCTCTTGATCATTAGATTTTCTATTATTTTACCAAGTACAGGCAGAAGGCCTATTGGTCTGTATGATTTTGGTTGTGTGTAGTCTTCCTTGCCTGGTTTCTGCAGGATGATGACGTGAGCGGTTTTCCAGATTTTAGGAAAGTGAGTTAAGGCCAAGCATTTGTTTGCGATGGCCATGAACTCCTTTCTTGCACTGTTGATGGCGTGTGTGCATATATCCGCGGTTAGTCCGTCCGATCCTGGGGCCTTTTTGGGGTTTAGCGATAGGAGCACTTCTTCCAGCTCCGCTTTGGTGAAGGCGGGGTCGTCATCAGGCAGGTTTTCTGTTCTATATTCTGTGGTGAGTTTTCTGAGCTTTGTGTGGTATCTGTGATCTGTTGACTCCGTGTCGTCGGGGTAGAACGTTTGTGCGAGGAGTTCTGCTGACTCTTGTGGGGTGAGTGTCTTTCCCTCCGCGTTGCGTAGCAGCATGTCTTCTCGTTTTTTATTGGTTTTCCTGATCACTCTGTAGATCTTGTCCCACATGCTCTCCCTTTCTTGTGTTGAGCAGAAGTCCTTCCAGCTGTCCGTCTGGGCTTTTTCTGCTCTGAGAGCGTACTCGGCTTTTGCAATTAAGTAGTCATCGATGACTGCTTGTTTCCGAGTTGGGGCTGCATTCCTGATCCGTCTTTTCTTTCTCAAGACCTCCTTTCTTAGTTCGTTCAGTTGTTGGTTCCACCAAGGAGGTCTTACTTCCCCTTCCCACCGGACTATTTTTGGGATAGTTTTATCGCAAGACGATTGGATGCACAAGGTGTATTCCTCTATCAGAGTGTCCAGGTCTTCGGCCGTTGCGATGTTTTTGATCGAGTCAGGGGTGATGAGTTGCTCTTGCAGCGTCGATTGAAGTGTGCTCTGGAAGTCTGCCCAGTTTGCCTTCTTGGTGTTGTACCTGCGGGTTGTGATCGGCTTTAAGGTCTGTAGCGCCGAGTTTAGCCGCAGGTCGAAGGTTATGGTGTTGTGGTCGGATGTTGTTAGACCTCTGTTTACTTTCCAGTTTTCCACTTTACCCAGTAGGGAGCTGCTGCAAGCTGTAACGTCGATAATACTGGCGTATAGTTTCTCATTCCTGACCGTTTCAAATGTTGGCGTGTCACCGCTGTTGACGACGTGGAGGTCCGTCTGGTTGAGGAATGCGTTGTATTGTCTTCCTCTTTGGTCTTCTGAGGTGCTTCCCCACCAGTGGCTCCAGGCATTTACATCTCCCGCCACGATGATTTCGTTTGTGGCCATTTTCTCTTTTGCGTGATGGATTCTTTGCAGATATGGCTCTATGTCTTTTTCCCCATCAAGGTACACTGAGATGATACCTAGCCTTAGTTTTCCTCCTACGAGCACTGCGGCGGCCTCTGTTTCGGTGACTATCTGTGGGTCGTGGATGACTTCGAATTGGTCACCGAAGATTATGATTGCCGCTTTTACCGGTGTTTGGCGGTTCAGGGTACACTGGATGACTTTTGTACCCGGGTGTTCCTTCAATAGTCCGGTGTTTCCCACGTATGGCTCCTGGACTATTGCTACTGAGGCTTTTGTGTCTTTCGCCGCTTGGAGGAGTTCGGCCGTTGCGAGCTTTGATCTGTTTAAGTTCGCTTGGATGATGGTGACTTTATGTACGTCTTGATGGGTTAGTGCTGGGGTGCCTTTAGCAATAAGCAATCCGGGACCTTGCTATTGCGTCCCATTTTATTCTCTCCGGGCACTCCGGGCTGAAAGCATTGTGTGCTGCTTGAGCATGGGCCCCGTGTGCTTCTATGCAGTTTATGCATCTGGGAAGTGCACCTTCTTTCCGGGCTTTGCAGGTCTCCCAGGTGTGGGTTCCCCCGCAGTGGCTGCAGAGCTGCTGGTCTCTCTTCTCTGTGCATAACTTTTTCGTGTGCCCAAAACCCAGGCATTTTGCACATTGCACTAAGGGCGACTGATCCATCACTGGTCTGCGCTGCATGCCGATGTATAACTTTCCTTCTTCTATTAGATTTTTGTAGAGTGTGGGTGTTGCCTCTAGTACTGGATGACACTCGTGCGGATTCCTGGCCCTTTTTCTATATTTTACCCTCAGATTTTCTTTTTCATCCAGTCCCTCAAACAGGTGTTTATTCTGCGCTTTTATATTCGATATTATCTCATCGTCCGTGTGGTAGGATAACACGTCTCTTATCACTACCAGAGGGTTGCCTGCTTTAGCCACTGTTGTCTTCAGGTCTTTGGTTTTGCCGATGTTCTTGGCAATGATGTTAAGGTCTTCTTTTGTGTGGCAGCTGAGGATCACCTTCTGGTTCTTTGCTTTCCTCACACGGTCGATTTTGGCACCAGTTGTCTTCGTGTCTAAAGTTTTGCGCAGCTTATCTATGATGTTTTCTCCTGTTAGTTTGGGGTCTGTCGCCGATATGATGAGTGTATGGTTGGGCTTTGGTTCTTGAGGGCGTTTCTTTGCTGCTATTGCAGCATACGATGCTGATGATGTGCTTTTTTTGGTCTGTGTATCCAGTTCATCCTGCAGTGTCGGGCCTTTGGGGGATACTGGCGTTTCCCGTTCGATCCTCATATTTCGGATCTGGAGCGAGATTGAATCCAGTTTCTCAGTAACCGGTTTCAGTTGCTCTTGATCTATCTCGGCTTTTCTGGGATGCGTCGCTGTGTCTGAGACGTTGGGTTTCTTTTTGTGGATGTTACGGAGCGTCTCGAGGATTTCTTTTGTGTTTGCTAGCAGGTCCTTCTCGAGCAGTTTCGTTTGGGTGGCTTCTAGTTTGGCAATGGTTTTGCCCATGTTTTGGACTAGGGTTCCCTGAGACGCTTGGACTAGCTTTAAACCGTCCACTTGGTCGCTAAGTGTTTCTAGGGCAGGTCTTAGGGCCGCTAATTCTGGCTTCAACGCGTCTGCGGGGCTCTGTGTCTTCTCCGTTGTCTGCTCTCTTATTGTGTCCTTGATTTGTGCCAGGTCTGTGTGGATGTTCTTATACAGCTTCTGGTACTCCTCTAGGGATGTTTTGTTGCATTCTCTAGTCTCAAACTCTAGCCATCCTCGTATGCCCTTTGTTTCCTTCAACGTCTCTTGCGCGCTTTTGTTGGCCATTTCCATCTCCCCTGTGACTTTCTTTACGATTTCCGCCAGTTGCTTCGTATGCGCTCTTTCTATACGCACCAGTTCGGTGGCGTGTCTGGTGCGTTCCCTTTCCAAGTTGTTCTTGTGTCTGGATCTGGAGTCTGATAGGGAAAGGATGGTTTCATATAGGGATTGCAGGCTTTCCAGGACTATTTGCTTGCATTCCCTCTTCATGTTTCCTGCTTGTTCCAGTGCGTCTTTGGCCTTTAGTAGCATTTCGTTTGCTACTTTTGTCGCCAGGTCCATTTCGACTCCAGTCCTCCTGTTGGAGTGTACTAGTAGACTAGGCCTTCCAATTGACGGAGCTGTGGATGCGCATTCGTCCTCCGAGATCGCTGATAGCGTGTCTTCCTCCTGTCGCCAGTTGTCTACCTTGTCCATGATTTCCTCCAGGTGTTTTGGGGGAATGATTGGGCTGCTCTCTGAGCTGTTCATGTCTTCGCTGATAACTGTTTCTGATTTTGTCACCTGTCTCCTCGATTCTTTAGGCTCACTGCGTGCCTTTGTAGTTTTGGATCTTGATTTCGTCAGCACTTTTTCCAGCAGTGAGCGAGGCTGTTTGGTTTTAGGTTGTGATGGTGCTGTTTCCGTGGTTTTGTTGGTGACAGATGCTGAGGAAGACATTTTGGCGATAGGTGTTCTTTAGTGTTGTAGAGCTCGCTGTTCTGATCAAAATGAGCCCAAACTCGATAGGTCTATCGTTGTTTGTTCCGGAGATACAGCCGGGTGGGGACAGAGGTGATGAAATACGTATCGGGCTTAGGATCCAAGTGCTTTATTGGGAAACCGTTGGAGCCAGTCGAAGGAACTCGCCTTCCCGATTCCGGAGAGCCCAAACTCGATGGGTCTATCTCTTCCGGTTTAAGAGTTACGCTGAAGGGGGGTGAGGTAGTTTTTGAGGGGGGTGAGGGGGAGGGAGTTTCGTGGGGTGACGATTGGAGGGGTTAGAAAAAATTTTTTTGCGCCGGGGGTGGGGTTGAAGGGTTGGGATCCGATGGAGCCAATTAGAGGAGCTTTTCTCTTCGAATTCCAGGAGTGTGGATCCGATATGTTTGATTTTTTTTTTTTTTTGGCGCGGGTGGTGTGGGTGAGGGGTGTGGGGTGCGAGTCTGATGAAGTTGATGGGAAGAGCTCGGTTTTCTCTTTTTAGAGAGCCCAAGCACGGTGGTATAAAACTTTTTTTTTTTTTTTAGAAAAAAGGGGTTGGGGGTGGGGGTGAAGATTTATTGGTCAAATTTAATGGCTCGTTTTTCTGATTCCAAAGAGCCCAAACTCGATGTAATTCTATTTGTTTATTTAGCGTTCGGGGTGGGGGTGCGGGGGTGCGGGGTGTGGGTGCGAGGGGTGCGGGGTGCGGATCTGATGGAATCAGTGGAAAGAGCTCGTTTTCCCGATTACAGGGAGCCCGAACTCGGTGGGTTTTGGATTTTAGGTACGCGGGGGTGGGTGTGCGGGGGAGGGGGAGGTGCGGATCTAGGATAATCAAACAAAAGAGCTGGTTCTCTCGATTTCAGGGAGCCCAAACTCGGTGGAGTTTAAATTTCGTAGTGATAAATTAAATACTGTGATGTTTTGTGTTTAGGGAAGTTTGGCACGTAGTACTCTCTGCCTACCCCGTATGGGACCTGGCGTGTGAGGTGAGGTGCGGGTGGTGTAGTGTGAGGGTGAGGTAGTAGGAGGTGGCTTAGTATGGGAATGGTTTATGAAGGGGACAGCGTGTTACTTCTTCTCTTTTTAGCACTTGGTGTTCTCTGTCTAACCCTTACAGAAACTGGCTTGATGATATGGTTTTTTTGTGGAGCTTCTTATGTTTGACTGTAGGTGGCGTGTCGGTCTTGTAAGAAGTTTCTAATCTTTGGCTGCAGGTGGCGTGACGGCCGCCGAGAGTTTTAGTACTATGGCTATAGGGGGCGCGACGGATGTATGATGAAACCGGCCTATGTTTTAGTAACAGTGCGTAAAGATGGCGTTGATTGCCGTCGGATTGATGTCGCCTGATCGGTGATGGTGATTTTTTATTTTTTTGTTTTGTGTTATTGGTTGCTTAGGGTTCTTTGTCTATCCCTTTCGAGACCTGGCTTGAGGATATGAATTTTTGTAATAGGCCTGTAACCTGAAGTTGTGCTAGCAGGAATGAAGATGGCGCTGACGGGTGTCGGGTGTGGTTTGTTCCACCGGTGATGTTTAATTTTATTTTTATTTTATGTATTTGTTACTTGTTATTTTCTTTATAACCCGTAGGGGGCCTGGTTTGTGTATGTGATTTTATTGAAGGCCTCTAACCTTTTGTTTTGACGACTGGACTGTAGGTGGCGTGACGGATGTTGAATGGCAGATGACAGATGACTATGGCGCCGGATATTGGTAGATATTGTGACAGTGTCAGGCAGCAGCAGGCGGTCGACCAATGACAGCCTACGACGACTCACTCAATAGTTGATGGTTTGTACACGGCCAATAACGCGTGATCTGAGTTACGCGTGGAAGTTTCTTTGTTCCGTGTCAATGTTATTACGTGTACAATGGCGACGTGGTTTTACTTTTTGGGAACTTTCTTTGTTAGTTTGTTATTAACACTTTCTATTTTCCGTTTTTTTGTGTGTTTACGGGACCGATTCGCCCGGGTGACTCCGTGCTACGCGTGGAGGCTGCGTTTATTGTTTCCGTGCCAACGTAGCCGCGTAAGAGTGGTGGCGTGGTGTTTAGGGATTTTTGTGTGTTAATAACTCCGTTGTTTTCCGGTCGATTTTTATGTGTGAGGTGTCAGTGGATTTGTTTCGCCTGGATCTTGCTATTTGTGTTGGTTGATTGACTGGTTGCCTGACCTGTTTCCTGTTGTTCCGTGCTGAAGTTCGGGATCTGTTGCGGCCGGAGTACGCGGTGGATGTCGCTACTCACTTAATCCAGGTTAGTTGGGCACTTTCTGGTCACTGTGTTGTTCTCTTTTAGAGTTAGATGCAGTTATTTTACTTTAAGAAATGTTTTTTTTTTTTTTGAGTGTTTTCTTATTTAAATGTGGGAGCAAGGTTCGAGTCCACTGCTCCCGGAATACCTGTCTAATTTTGATGTGATTTTAAGAGAACGGTTGTTACGGCACTTAATGATTATGGTCTCGGGGTTTTTATTTTTATTTTGTTTAGTTTTTTACACTTTTTTGCACTTTTTGTCACTTTGTCTTTTCTGGGGCAGAAATGATGGTCTGCTGCTCCCGGAGTACACGGTGGATTTATTTACGAACGTAGATTATGATGGTTTGAGTTCAAATTAAACGTTTTATGAAATTTATTTTGAATTAACTCTATTTTTGACTATAATTTTGAAATTTTTCACTGGAGCTATATGTTGTTCGTGTCACTGCTAAGTGTGTACTGGGTTAGGTTAGGTTAGGTTAGGTTAGGTTAGGTTAGGTTAGGTTAGGTTAGGTTAGGTTAGGTTAGGTTAGGTTAGG
>DWDV01001818.1:0-12503 GCA_018245615.1 Mimoniades ocyalus | reverse complement strand
GTTACTTTTAAGTCCCACGATGGAATAGGTGGTGAGCCTATTGTCATATACCGGGCACATATCCAGACTCCGAGCCAGTACTAGAAAATCTAAATTAGAAAATTTTGTAGTGCCCGACCCGGGAATTGAACCCAGGACCTCCCGTTCGGCAGTCGCACTTGCAACTAACACGACCAACGAGGCAGTCAAATAATTAAAATATTAATTAAACATAAAATATCGTGCTCCATATTTATATGTAGTAGTAAAGTTGGAAGTATACCGCTACCTTTACCGAAGCAGAAATATCTTTGGGTTTAAACTATCCGGGGTGAATAGAAATACCATTAAACATTTACAAAGCTGTTTAACAGAAATTATGCAGTGGCTAGTAAACCGCTGGTAAATTACACTACATGGATTCCAGAGAATATTATTACATTATACGCTCACATTACTATACGCTGCTCAAAAACAGTGCAAACATTTGAATTGACTAGCTTCTACGTGCACAGAAATTAGCGGCATCTTTGAGTTTGATTTTACTGTGCACAATCGTTCTTAAGTTAGCCTGATAAAGCATGAATCATGACATGGTTATAATCATGACATGACGTGAATATTGATAATTGTGTATTCATTTATCAACCTTTTTTGTTAAGAAACGGGTATTGGACGAAGTACTTGATAATTTAGCTTAATAGGAATGTTGGATTAGTTGGTGGAAGTTGGTTTTAAGGATTCGATTTCTACCTTGTAATAATTGTTATCATAGCTTGAGTACCGTTTCTGTCCAGATATAAGTATATTTATAAATGTATGCACATACGTGGAATTTATTGACTGTCTGATTACCGCAGCATAGGTCCTGCCTAGCTTGGGATATAAAATAAAGTCATGCGTTACCAATCTCAAAACATTATTATTAAAATACATCAAGCTACATCAAGGTCACTTAATATTGATATTCGTGTATCAAAAAATCTTTCATATGAAATTATCTAATCTGACGCGTGAAAAGTCCTTGAAACCATTCGCCATATGTTCTTCGCACCGACCGTCTGCAACCTGTCTTAGTCGATGGTATTACGCAATAATTTCACGTATTCTATAGGAGTTTGGTGCGAAAATCGCGCGCATAAATACCCGCGTGGTGGATGTTATCGCTTGTTACGCCGCGCCCACACATCGGCCGCGTATTCCACTTTCTCTAACCGTGTCAATTGGCGAGCAAAAAAGTCGGGTCGTTGCCAAGTTGCAACGTGAAATTTTTTTATTTATCAAATTTTCCTCTTCGTTCCATAAGTTCGGGAGATTTTTTTTCAGTTTGGTTATGTCCGGTGTATGGCAATAGGCTCACCACGTATTCCATGATGGGATTTATGAGTATAACGTAAGTGATGGAACGTTGGATAGAATCTTACTCCCCTGGTTACCTCTTCAGCGAGATACAGGTTACGGCGTTCTTTTTGTCTTTGAAATACAAATTTATGATTTTATTACGACGAATGCCTTTCATGTCTGTTGTGCACTTATACTTTCTTTTATGTATATATCGAAGAGGACTTCTCCTGGCTGGTTTGAAAATCGTAACCCTAGAAATCATCGATTATATTTAATATGAAAGTTTATAGGGCTCGCTGAATATTGTCTTAATTACTCTACTAGTGTGGCACTATAGTAGATAAGCGTATTTGTAAGTTTACGGGTGGCTTAATATTTATCTGTGCGTGATCAGCTTAAATGATTCAATTTTATTTAAACCACATAGATCATAATATGATTTTATAGCAAGTTTTTCTAAAGACGTGGTCTCAATATCCCAATTGTGTCTTTTGGAGACATCACCACGTGGCCGTGTCTTTTTGGTTCCTTTCTGCCATTTCTGGTCAAAAGACAGCTTTTGGCTAATGGCTAACAAACACTAAATATATCAAGTACATAAAATATACCTTTTCTGGTATCTTTGGTACAAATTTTACTTTTAGTTTGTCCCAAAAACCATCCGTATATCCATTCCTACTGATAGAGTCATAAAATTACAAGAGCCTGGGTAGTACTTTTTTGTGTAATTTACTCATATATAATTCTCGGCAATGGCTAGGTACAGTTTACGTTTAGATTTAAAAGAAAATATGAATTAAAAAGGGCTACGGTCTTTTTACACATTCTTTAATTTTAACAGTTCCTGTGTGTAAAATCTTAATATTCCAATTACTTCACCGGAATATAGTATTATAATCAGCTAGGGAATTGAAACAGTTTAGTGGTTATTAACTCCATTGTAACCACCATGTAACTTCTCATCTAAAAGTGATCTACTATTTTTTCAAAACTTGTTAAAAACTTGTCGAATCGATATGGTACCGTGTGCGACCGCTCTCAACGGGAACGGTAAATTAGATTTTCACGGAGCAATATTTTTCAAATCGCTAGAGTTTCTGCACGCAGCGAAACGTTGCGAGTGAAATGTGATATTGTATATGGTTTAGTTTCACATTTTATTTTGGGGACTTCTGTTAACACATTTATACTTCGGTAAAAAAACTTCCGCGCATCATTCACGTGGGCTTTTTTATGACGTGGCTCTTTTATTTGAAATTCTAGCAAAGGCTTTTCGTATCACGAAGTGTTGCCAATTATCAAAGCACATTCTATGTTATAAGTATTTTATACCGAGAACAAATGGGAGACAAGCAGAAGAAGATAGAAAGTACAAGAGAAACGAGAAATATATCTTCAATTTTAACTAAAGAGTAAAATAATTGACAGATAAATTTAATAATAAAACAATGTGATAGTCGAAATGCGTAGACATTATGATGGTCTTCGTAACACCTTGTATAACATACTCGTATATTAAGAATTAATGGCAATAGAGAAATACACAAAATACGAGTACACTTGTAACTTACACAAGTTATAAGAATGTAATCTTTATTTTACAGTATACTCGTACGTGTACACTATTGGATAGTTGTGTCGTGAAATAACAATTAGAATTGCGTAAAAACCCGAAAATAATTAAATAACACATAGTGGATTTTGCAGACGTTATGTTGTATCAAAATTTTGCTAATATTGACGTTTTACGTCACTAGTGAATTGGCCAATTGTGCCGATAGGTCTTGGTTAAATTTATCATGCCAAGGGCATACCGTAATCAGCATTAAAATCGCTGCAGTTCTGAATATATCCAATCTCTTGTAGGACTAACTATCAAAGCAGAATCACTGGCGCTTTCCACATTAGGCCCAGATGCCGTACAACCTTGATAGGTGTAGGATGTATGACTGGTTAGGGATACAATTTCAATTTTAGATCAAAACACAGTCCTAGCTTTTGCAATATCAACTACATTTTACTTGTATCTGCACAATTGAATCTATATCTTCCTACTATGACTAGTATCCTATATCTTAAACGCCATAGTAAATTAATCACGGTACCAACATTTTATCAAAAATTATTTAATTCGTTTTCCCGTGATGAGAAAATAAACAAGCATACATACAAAATTATAAAAAAAACACTTCTATTAAAATTTGTATCATAAACATATTACTTAGCAATTACCACCTATGTATTATAATATACATATAAAAAAGGAATTTAAGTAATGATTTTCTCCTCTTTACTGCTTCACAATTACGTAGTGTAGATGTATAATTATAATTGCCGGTACGTATCAATATAACAAAAAAGTCTAAATGAATGTCCAGTGCAGAGTACGCAGGCTGCTTGTAACGTTGCTCGGCAAAGCGTAAATGAGATATACGTCCGTTTTACGAGACGCCCGAGATTTTTACGAGAACTTGTTACGACGGGCACTAAATCATTGACCGTTGAATTGCTGTAAATTGAAACGCTACTAATTGGGTGTTTATTTCCTGTTGGAAATTCTGTAACACTTTTTGCGTGCTCGTTTTATATTTCGACAGGTAGACCTTTGGAATTATTTTGTATATTTCTGTTATATCAATTTAATTCTGGAGATTTCATGATTAAATTTCACGTGTTTTGAGATTATATATAAGATACGTGTTTTAAGATTATAAATTTTAAGATTATAGATGGTGTAATAATATGGTGTTGTGACTGCCTCGTTGGTCGTGTTGGTTGCAAGTGCGACTGCCGAACGGGCGGTCCTGAGTTCGATTCCCGGGACGGGCACTACTAAATTTTCTAATTTAGCGTTTCTAGTAGTGGTTCGGAGTCTGGATACGTGCCCGGTGCATGGCAATAGGCTCACCGCCTATTCCATGATGGGACGTAAACGTAACTGGTGAAACATTGGAGTGTACCTACCAAACTCGTCTGCCACAGTTAGGCTCACTAACCACTGAATCAATGGGTTAGTCAAATGAATAATATTAAATAATAAATCGTGTAAATTTAATGCTGTACTTAATTACTACGGGCTACCACGGACATGTTTTACTCGTACGATACAAGCCGTAGATTTACTAGCGCGCTAGAATGTATACAATATTTATCATAGCTCTCTACAATTTGTAATTGGAATCCAACTGTACTAAATTTAAACAATATTCAATTAAATTAAAAAAAATAAGACCAATGAAATAATATGTAAGTTACCCTGGCTCTTTGCTTTTTAAATACATACATGTTCAATTGTATCGCCTTGCCCCGCTTCGTGGGTAACCAAGAACTTTTTCATTCTACAACAAGAATTTCCACACATTTACGTGATGCCTTAGAAGGTAACTCGAGACCTACGACATGAAATATACAGTACAGCAACAATAACATACATCGACACTAATGTATTTATGATAATACATACATACATATATAACCACAACGAAGCATTATATCAAACAAACATTTATATTACTCAACCACCTCACATACCCGTATGTATACCATTCGTAATTAATGTGCTCTATTAAATGATATATGTTCAGTACTAAACATATTTAATGCTTGTTTTTGTCTTCATTATATTGCTAAGTGGTGATAGAATGGACGCGTGGCACGCAACGAGCATTATCTACAGTATCTGCTTATATTGGGCTCGGAATAATGCTTCGGTAGCAACATAATCCGCTTTTTATTTTACCCATTTGTATTACAGATACCGTAGTTCTTGTTGATTCTTTCTTTCTTATTGATTAATCAATTATCGCACACCTGATTGAACCTGAAGTGCTTTGGAGAACATAAATCTAAAATATGGTCTACATATTTAGTATGGTCTACTTCATTTGGTGGTACTTCATTCTTGTCTACTTTCATTTGGTGCCTAAGAATCGGTGTCATCAGAAAGATAAAAAACCAATAAAAATTATGTGATTTACTCTTAAATATATATAGACTCAAAATTCTTTGTAGTGTTTACTATTTCTTTTTAATTGTAATCAATTATCATCGTCTAAAGACAGTTGAATTATCATAGATATAACGGCTTCTATTTACTTGATTTTAACAGATTGTTGAGATGTAGATTAATAGCAGCGAGCATATCGATACGTATAATCGACACATGATATATTATCAAACAGCGTTTGTAATTTGAAACCAAACATACAAATGAAGTCGATATAAAGCGAAAACTAACTCAATTGGATAAATCAGATCACGAAACGCGACGTTAGAAAGAAACTACTTTCGTTGAAACTACTTACAAATCAGAATAGAAAAAGTAAAAATCATGGTCGAATATACAGCGTAAGTTTAATGGAACGTAGAAATTTTTCGAGCGAAAAAACCGTCAATAACGAAAAGAATTTCCATAATAATTGTTGTTGTACCCTTTACGTTTAAGTATTTCACGGGTACCTTAGCTCAGTAATGGACGTTCAGAGTTTATGGATGAAGTGACTATTGTGTAGATATTAATGTGATGTGATGTGGCCTAAATATTCCACATCTCCTTGAGCAGTGAAGTGAATTTTTAAATGAACCACATAACAGGTTATGATCGTAACATTCGAGAATATTAGATTTATTTTAGAAGCTCAATGAAAATTTTAATTTATTTTTATGAACGATCTACATATTTGTGGTCAAATTTTAAAATGATAATATAAATAACTAGCTGACATGGCAAACGTTATTCAGCCATGGAAATTATTTCTATTTTTCGCAAAAAATCGCTATAAAAAATGGAAGGTGGGCGCAGGAAATTAAACATTTGGGTTCATGGGTTTTCGTTGCCTACGACCTATTCTCAGACCTACTAAATATACACAAAAAAACATAAAATTCGATCACGCCTTTTTCTAGCAGTTTGACCATCAGCACTGTGACATGAGATTTGTATACTTATATTAGAAGACGATAAACTTTACAACTATGCATACGGCATACAATATTAATAATATCTTGGGCCATCCCCACACACGGCCATCTGATCCCAAAGTAAGCGTTAAGAGAGCTTGTGGTATGCTATGTCAGACGGCTGATAAACTACATATATACGTATAAATATAAACTTAAAACAGATTTTTTTTATTTTTCACACTCAAACACGGAATAAATACTAGTACTCGTCACACAAATATTTATTATGGGTGGAATTCGAACCCACGACCCCCGGCGCTACAGTCAGGTTTACTAACCACTGCACCAACGGGCCAGTCAAGTCAGAAAAAGTAAAATGATGATTGTCATAATTAGTTACGTGTTACTTCAAAATCAGTAGTAGCATTAGTAAATAGGATAATGCACTTAGTATCCATATGTAGCGATGATCCTGCATAGGATCCATTTGCGCAACTTGGTCTAATGAGATCTTGGTCCATTTGCGAATCTTGGTCTAATGAAGTCTTGATCTAAGGAGAACCTGCAACTTTATGGCGTGTAGAGGTGCAGTGTATAGCTGTAAAGTGTAGTAACAATGAGAAAAAGATACAAGAATTCGTTACTTGGACGTTCTGAAGCTTAGCGTTACCATTTTTGATAATAACTGTTACGGATGTTATTAACGATGAAACGAAACTGCAATGACGGTGACAAAAATTTGTCATCTATTGAAAATAAAAGTGCGCTACTCTGCGTGTTTTATAAGGTAAAGATTTTTATATCACTTTTAAGTATACCATGATTTGGTATCATAATGATTGTACATATATGTATGTACCAGTTTTACACACACATAGCGCAAGTAGTAAGGGGTTATTTGACAGGGGTCGAAAATCTTTTCGTTAGGTACGCATCGTTGAATCAACGATAATGAGCCGAGAGTCGGTTTTCACAATGAGGGTCCATTTTGATCCCTATTATGGACGATTTTCCCCATGGTTAGGTGACCTTTGTTACGGTGTTATTACCAGATTTGGAACAAGAATAAGTAAATTAAGCTAATATTTCTACTGCTACATTTAGTGATCTTTTTGAAATTCAATTAATTAAGACGTTTTGTTTTATAATAAACCTTATTAATAAAACAATTTAGTAATAGGTACTAATTTTCAGGGTACTAACTACAGAAAATTGTCTCAGAGCGAAAGAAAGTTTCAAGTATCTAGATTCCTACTATCAATTCTTACGATCAAACGCTACTTAGCAACCATTGAATTTCTAAAAATAATACAGAGGGGCTGTGAGATTTTAATCTTCAAAAATAGCTAGCTACTGAATATTTAATGCCAGAGCGTGGCCACTTCCTTTTAAGCAAGCGGTCGCAATTTAACCTTAGCTAGCGAAATTTCTTTAGTAGACCGAGTTAATCTGGCGGATATCCAACAAAATATAATACTATCAAATTAAACGTAGCCCGTGTTCGGTTCAGGGTTCGAAATGAGGAAACGAATATAACTTATTAATATAACGATAAATTATCAAACAATTTATCGTTACGCTGTCGGAGGCTGGTTTTTTCTCAGATTGAGAAGGGCTAAGTCCATAATCTAACACACTTGTCAAGTCCCCAGTTTTACAATCTTTACAGAACATCACCAAGGACGTGCCAGACGTGCGGATTTTCTTTCTAGTAAACTGACAGCCTTTGAGTACATACTAAACAAACTTAAAAACGCTCATAATCTCGTAATATCAGACAGACAGGTTCAGATAAATTTTAAGGATTTACGATATATGTATAACAACAAAAAAAGGCGAGCAGACAAATTTGTAAACACAAACGTTCCAGTAGAAGAATTTCAGCGAACAATTTGAATCTGAAGAAGATATCGCGTTGCATGAATCCCACCGTGAATTCTGAATCTAGGCAAACGCCTGTGTAATTCTAAACCAGGGATTTTACATTGATGAGCTCGTATGCGAGCGTTCACAATTATATGCGGTTGAAAATGGCCTACAATTTTGTATTCGGGTTTGCGCAATCTCATTTTCTAGTGATTAGTAATGCACCAAATGTGGGAGAGTTGTG
Organism: Mimoniades ocyalus; assembly: GCA_018245615.1. NCBI lineage: Eukaryota > Metazoa > Arthropoda > Insecta > Lepidoptera > Hesperiidae > Mimoniades > Mimoniades ocyalus. The sequence goes on along the minus strand of DWDV01001818.1, from coordinate 4,168 downwards.
GTGGATACGAATTGAATTGCTCAGGACGTACCTGTAATAGGAGTAAATTTGATCTTCATGCTGTAATTGTTCGCGTTTCAACCCCATTAGATTTATGTTTAAATGAGAGGCAACGTTTACAACAGTCGCCTTGCTACATAATTTTCATTTACTTAAATTGATCAGTTGATTAATTGGCGATTGACATTCCTTTCAAGTGCTCAGGGTCTTGCTTTAGAAAGTAATTAAAATCATTACGATTTTTTTTTATTCATTTGTTGAAAATTGGCCTCCCCCATAATGATAAGGCTTAAGGAAGCTACCCAAAAGTGGCATGCCCTAATGCCAAAATGCCCTAGAGAATATTTTAGTACATTTTAAGATGTACATAGATTTTCTTACGATATCTTTCTTCGCCGTTGCTGCACGTAATATTTAATATTAATAGGCACATGAATTCATGAGGGCAGGCGTGTGAGCTAGAATTTGCGTTGTAGTCTCCATAATAAAAGTTCAAATTCTAAGGTATAAGGTTGAAAGCTTTTAATTTTTGACTCTCATCTTCAACAAGTGGTATTTTTAGCTTGCTAGAGTTTTATATTAAAGTCATGCAAATAAGCATAAGGTGTTTAAGATCAGAAAGGATTGTGCATCGTCATTATAGTTTAATTTTAGAAAACAGCTGTCGTATGGTAGGTGGGTCTTCAAGGCATTGTCATAATTGTTATATTGTCATAAGTTAAGTTAGTTTTTTAACGTTACGCCACCAAAAAATGAGTCATTCAATTCCACTTGGTAAAAAAGAAAGTGGTTTGTAATTATAGACTTTAAAAAAATATTGCAGTTTAATGTTAATAAAGTATAATTGAGCATACGATAAGAAGAAAAAAACTCATTAAAATGAAGTAATTGTGATACATCTACTCATCAACGTATTCAAGTTTATCTACATTGATAATAAGCATTGAGACTAGATTGATATATTACGCATGAACTAGTAAACTAGACTTTATAAGAAGTCCTTCAGTCTTCAGAAATAGTAAAATATTAGTTTAATTTCAGTTTGAAGGTTTGTTGTGTTTGACTTGTATTTTGTGGACTTGATATTGATTGATTTCTGTATGAAAAGTAAAAAATACTTAATGGTCATTTTAATCCAAGATTGAAATATACACGGAATTGTAAAAATACATTACGTTAATCCTTCTTTCAGAGTTGAATGGATTTAAATGGAACCGAAAATGTGCGCAATTTTTTTTATCCATTCAAATTGCATTCATTTAATTTTACTGTGTTGAACAAGTAAATTAAATTAATGACTCAATTGTGGGCTCATGTAATTGAGTACTGCAGGATAAATTATACGGTTAATTTGTTGTGCCATTAAGCGCTAAATATAACTTGTTAAACATATGGACACATACATTCCGTTACTTTGGTTTCCAATTGTAAATGAGATTTTTCGAGATTACATTCGAAATTACGGTAATCGTTGCTGACATTTTGACCCAACGTCATCCTGGACCCGTCTAGTGCTGGACATACTCGTAGTTCTCTCCAATAGGAGGCCATTGAGCTCAATCTTCACCTCTTTTTGAGTATTGGAGGTTGAATACATATATTTCTAACGTCATGCAGTCTCATAGCGTTTCTTTTACACAGTTTGTACACATGTACTCATGAAATGACTCAAATTACTGTATCAATATTCCGTGAGCGATGTCTGTTACTATGGATAATGGAAAGTTTTGAACGTATGTAATTATATGTGTTAATATACATGTGAAATACAGGATATGGCGGAATGCCCTTTCAATGTGTGTTGGAATCATAGTGTAAATTGTAGTCAATGGCCTCTGAATATCCGTTATCTTAGGAACATTGGTACTAATTAGAGCGCAAGTCTTGTTATGACAGGAGATGTTTTAAGATAATATAACAAAGGCTCGATTCAGACCCATTATCATAGTTTAACGTCAGTCCCCAGGGCCATCGGCAGAATATTGTTTTGGAGTTCAAAGCTCCGCTCCGGGGGAATGACGCCAGATGATCTGTGTGTTAAATAATTAATAACCTGTCGAAAGATTGCTTGTACAACGTACAGTAAGATGTGTTATACAAATTGTGATTATACAAATAAGTAAAATAGTGTTTATTAACTTTTTTAGTATTTTAATAAAATCGTGTTAAATTAAAAGTTTTGTTAAAGGAAAATCTCAACGCTGTTTGATCAGAGGCTATTGTGTGTTTGGCAATGACAATACAATCTGAGTTATATTTAGCTTTTTGCGCTCCTGAAAATATACAGTAAAAAAATCTACCAAATAATAGAAGTTGTGTAAGTATTTCTTAATTTACTGTTGATGTCATAGGTAATACAATGCGAATGTCGATGGACGCAGATGCCGAGGGAGACCAAGACTCACCTATCTAGACCAAATAAAGGTTTTATGTGATGGCGACGTTAGAAGTCTCCGAAACCGGCGTGTGTGTATGAAGAGAGTGATGAATGTGGACGAAGCACGACAGGTGTGTATGAATAGAGATATTTGACACAGTGTGCTTTCTGCCTATCCCGCAAGGTACCTGGCGTGAAGATATGTATGTATCTATAAAAAAAACCTATGACCCAAATTTTTATCTTCCTACCCCAATCTTCCATTTTTTTAAATCGCGATATTAATAGTTTTGTATAAACAATATGTAAATATTTTAACCGTCTTTCGTCTTTCAAAGATTCGAAAACAAATAGATTTACGATAAATATTTTATTTTGATAACCAAAATATACTAGAAATAATTTCTATGGCAGAATAATGTTAGCGAGCAATATAAATTGTACGTATGAATTCATATAATATATCGCTTCTTTGCTTCAATAACGTAATATTGTCTTAATATTTTATTAGGACAATATTACGTTATTATGTGACAATTCTAGACTTTGTGATTATATTTGCCTGTACCAAATATGAATTTGACGCCGTGAATGATGTCGCAGTAAGTCGCAGTTGTAAATGATATATTATTCTCATTTTCAAAAGTGATAGATTATGCAATCATAATAATACTCGTATATTTCGAACATTACATTTATGTTAATTTTGTATATACACATCCGGTGTTATTAATAGAACAAGAAAAAAGGAATAAATTCAGCATTTCATTTTAGAATTAACATTTATATGTGGACTTACAAAATACAAAAATTTCGTAAGATTATGATGCTAAATATTATAAGAAACTTCCTGTGTGATTAATTACAATTACATGTTTAGACACAATTTTGATGTATTCATTTGATTATTAAAATTTAAATTCAAATTTATTGTAATTATCTTGTAATTGTTACTAATGGCACTTGTAATTGTTACTAATGGCACTTGTAATTATTGTAATTGTTACTAATGGCACTTGATAGGACCACAATCGTTGGCGCGAAATGTTATAAAAATCATAGAAATTACTTTTGACAGGCACCTATACGGTTACGTCATTGTATATTGCAAAAAGCATCATGTTACATTTGATTGTCATTAGTCAACTGTTCTTTTTTTTTCAACTGTTACGTAAAATTACATTGGCACAGATTATATATTCGTTAAATCGATGTCGCGATCTATTGGGTTAACATGTCCGACTTCACTCGTTCACTCGTATCGCAAACTAGGTTAAATTAGCTGACGTAAAATGTAAGTCGACTGCGTGTAAGAAGTATAATTCGTGATAAAAATACTTTTACAGTAAGGTCGTGTATATTATATGTATTGTAGCTGAGTAGTAGGATTTACCATCATCATCACCATCAATCATCGTGATTATCATCATAGTGGTCAATCACATTTCCATCGTCTCACTACACACTTATAAAACATTACCGTAAGCTCTAAGATGTGCTGGATTTCTCACGGCTTTTTCCTTCATCTTTTTACTTACTAAGTGATATTAAAAACGTGTACAACATTTAAAGTAAGGTTGGTTAATACATATGTACATATACATTGGGAGGCAAAATTAAAAAAAATTATATTGCTGTACTAGCAGAGTTGTTGTTTGAAAGATTACGACAGGTCTTATAAAGGTCTTGTCTAGGAGGTTTTATAGAGGTTATAATAATAATAATAATAATATCTCGGGACATCTCCACACACGGCCATCTGATCCCAAAGTAAGCGTCAAGAGAGCTTGT
>DWDV01001817.1:0-12505 GCA_018245615.1 Mimoniades ocyalus | reverse complement strand
TTACAGGCGTGAAGTTACTTTTTTTTTTTAGCAGTAAATAGCAACTTCTGTATTGCATATCTGAACTGTCATATTGTTTCTTAAATAATACGAACAGAAACTATAAAAAAATGAGACATTTTTTATTATTGCATCATTTTTTATTATTCGATTTTTTATTTTTCTTTTATTTATATTAACAACGTTCATGTCCTCAAGAAAAATTATGTAACATTGAAAACAATAGGTTTATTTGAAGATGTGAAAATATTCAAAAAAGGAACATTTAAAACGTGCATTTTTAACATGATTTGAATGAGATGTTTGAAAATAAACAATACCTGATGGCAAGCAGCCGCGGGTGGTGGTGGGAGGCGGGGCAAGACCGGTTGGGGGTGAGGCAAGGTTGGGTGGGATCCGAGATGCGAGCCTCGCCAGCCACAGCCTCGCTCCTATCGATCGGCTCTGTGACGTCACCATCTTAGTCTTTGGGCTCTTTCTCCAGGGACGAATTGGCGCTCAATCCGGGAACAAGGTATTCGCACTTAGGATATTCAGATACATGCACCTCAGAATGTTATATTCAGTAGTATATAAATCTGAATCGATGTATTGATGTGTACTTAATATTAACACAACTGCATCAGTATTGACTAGAACTATAGACATATCGGGTGTCAGTTCTTTCCTGCCAACCTGACGGCTATAACATAAGGTTTGATGCAACAATTTGGTTATAACGACTCGAAAGACAGCTTAAAAAGCTGCTGGGTTAAAAACACCTCAGTTAGTATTTTGACTGTCGACTTCTAAACCGAGGTTTGCAATACCTTCATAAATATCAGTATTTATATCATTGCGCCAAGTTTCTTAAAGAGTAGGTAAGCAGAAAGGACCGACTGGAAAATGTTTCCATCCTTACAAGCCGGGCGTAAGTCTAGATAAATTACCTCAAATTCATGATCGTGTCCTTGCCGAGCGAGTGATCATGGAAACGAGCGTTAGGCACGGAGTTTTCAATGTGTAAAATCTGACCTCTATTCTCCCCATTGAGGCACACAGCCGACGACGACGACTCTGCAAATGGAAAATCGATACGAATATGCTGTCAAGTAAAGGCCTAACACAATCAATGTATATCTACCTACCTATTGCGTTTGCGTAATAAGTTAACTGGTACGCGCGGTCTCGAAAGTTCGACAAAACGTGAATTTCTAAGTAATTGTGGTAGATCTGAAACTATATTATTGGTGGTAGCGTTGGTGGTGATCATCTTCGGAGGGAATTGTGAACCGTCTTGAAGATCACCAACAAGGTCACTGGTAATGAGCTCTCGATAAACATTGCCGCGGTTCACTGATTTTGTACACCAGTGCTGAACTTTTATGGATCGTCTGTTGTCTGCAGTATCAGTTGTCACGTGGTCAGTGTACGGCAATAGGCTCACCGCCCATTCCTTGGACGTGAACCTAACTGGTGAAACGTGGGAGTATACCACATTCCTCTGCCTACCTCTTCGGGGGTTACAGCCGTGTTGTTACGTTTTTACGTTTACGTTTTACTTTTGTTACGTTGCAGTAACGAAAATATTATTACATATTATGTGCACTAAAATAATCTGTTTATACTCATATACCAGCTCAGATAGCGCAAACGTATTAAAATGAAATTTTATAAAAGCTTTTATATAGTGACATGTACCTAGATATGAAATACAAAATTCGACTCAACTTGAAACGGTAATTTCGAAAAGTGTTCACTATAACTCTTCCTCTCGTTACCTTGCGTGTCGTTGAATAGAAGAAATCGTGTCAAGTGTTTGATGTGGGCTACCGTATGTTATAAGTGTAGCATACTTTTTATCTTATAACATTTTCTCTTTTATATCAACCCCAACTCGCATGCCCAACATGATGATTGTGTGCCGAGAGCCTTTTTGGGCAGTTCTAAGTCCAACACTCGGCTAGGACAGGCTGATGACGGGAATATGATGTTGGGAATGATGATGATAATAATGAAAACGATATTTATGGATCAGATGTGGCTACGTTGAAACGGACTGCCTCGTTGGTCGTGTTGGTTGCAAGTGCGACTGCCGATCGGGACGTCCTGGGTTCAATTACCGGGTCGGACGCTACTACAATTTTCTAATTTAGATTTTCTGGTAGTGGCTCGGAGTCTGGTAGTCTCGGAGTCTGGTAGTGCCCGGTGTATGTCAATAGGCTCACCACCTATTCCATAGTGGAACGTAAACGTAACTGGTGAAACGTGGGAGTGTTCTACATTCCTCTGCCTACCTCTTCGGGGACTACAGGCGTTATGTTACGTTTAAAATTGAAACTGATTAAACATTTATGGATAAATGAGGCTACGCTGAAACAAATTAGCCTGACTTAAAAGTAATAGAATTTGACACGTTTAAAAAAAATTATGAATAATAAACGGCTGTGTGTACTGTACACACAACTCAAACATCTTCAGATTTGAATTACTTTCGTTTTATAAAGTTTATTATCGCTGTAAAGTTATAATACAAGCAAATGCTAATATTGATACGTATAGATCTCATCTGTCTATATTTTAGTCAAAGGAAATGGTAAAGAATAGACTCCTGATATTTGATTATCACGTAATAAACTTTCATCGGACTAACACACGGATTCTTTAATAACACTTGGCCTTCAGAATAAAGCTTCAGTTCAAATGGGCTGCCCATAATACGTAATGCCTTAATCGATTCAGCCAGAAGAGCATTGTGGACACCCTCTGGCCCGGTTAGTGTTCACACATACATTAAAATACTTAATGGCCTACAGGATAGTTGCCGATCACGATGTCCTTCATATTATTCCTAGCTCAAATTTCTTACCTTACCTTTATACCTTTTGACTTATTAAGGTGGAAAATAAAAGGTAAAAAACATAACATCACGCTTGTAATCCCCGAAGTATCTTTTCTGCGCAAAATAATACAGTACCGTGTCACTTTTTACCAGTTACTTGACTTGACTACGTAACCATTTTAATTGTACTTAATATTTTAACAAGTGTATAAATAGGTCATATAAATATTCTAAAAATGTTGCTTCCGAGACCGTTGCATAATCATGTACGAAATTTGACTTTCATGCCCATATGGACGATGACGTAACCAACGCTCGTCGAGAGCTAAAACACCCCTATATCGTTATAAACGGATCTAACGAGATACCTTTGTGCTCAAATGAAAATTCCTAAGGAACCGCATACCGAGGCGTCGTTCGTCGATCGACGAAGGAACACAATGCACTTTACACAGTTATTAGATTTCAGAAGCGTTCTGATCTCAATATTAATACATCTCAATGCATTAATACGTCTTCTAAGAATTGTGTCTTATTACTATAAATATCCTCTTAACTGCTGCTATTACTGTGCTGTACCTTTAGTACAAACATTTTCAATATTTCAACCTCCCTCTAATTCTACATTATTGAAAAATGTTTGACACGTGAAAATTTATTTAGGACTCATAATATGAATTGAAAATATTGTCAAATTCAACAAGTTGAAAAGTTTCAAGGACCAATTTAATTTTGTAGTCACCTATGGAATTTTATTTTAATGCAATTAATTTTTACGTAACATCAGACCTGTAATCCCTGCAGAGGTAGGTAGAGTAGTATAGTACACGTTTCACGAGTTACGTTTACGTCTCGTTATGGAATAAGAATGGAACCTATTGCCCTATTGTCATTCACAAGGCATAAATCAGACTCCGAGCCGCTACTAGAAAATCTGAGTCTAATCAATTTAATAGTGCCCGACCCTAGATTAAATTCTTAACAATCATAGTAATGCATACAATAATATTGATGATCTTTGCTATACTTACAATGTGCCTATGTGATGACGCACAAAGGTCACGTATGTCCAGTCGCATTTGTAACGGTCTCCATAATGCAATGTTTTAATCGTGGTAACCAAATCTGGCATCACCACTCTATTCCTCCGTATATGAAAACAAAATCGTTTGATCGAATATGGCTTCGGTGATTTCTTAATATAGAAGAAGACATTATTCATTGAACAGTCGCTAATCACTAGAGAAACCACTTATACAGTTCAGTAGCATATGAATGCAAACATATTAAGAAACTTAGACGTAGTTTTAGAATCAAAACACAAAAAACTATCGATAATTTTATAATTTTAAGTAATTTTTATGTAATATGTTATGACATAAGTTAATCGTATACTGAAACATAAGGTAAATCATTTATATGTATAAATATAGAAGATTCCAAAATAAATTGATGGTATCCAATCTTTACACTGCAGTACATCGTGGTCATGTTACTGTAGTTAATGCTATCCTACGCTATGCTCACAACCTATTCCATAGTGGGACGTAAACGTGAACTAGTGAAACGTGGGAGTGTACTCCACTGCTCTGCTCACCTCTTCGGAGATTACAGGCGTGATGTTACGTTAGTATAATGAATTATTATTCTGATTTTTAATCACTTATTAAATGTTTTCAATACGGCTGACATGTAAAATTCTATTTATAACACAAGCCATGTTGTATTAAATTACCCGCGAACTAACAGGTAAGTAATTGCCGATGTAAACGAATTCATCGCATAACCAACGTGTTTTTTGCTCCACAAATTATATGAGAAAGTTAAGTACAGAAGCGTTTTATATATCAAACGTTTTATAAATGCGTTTTAGCGAGAAACTACGTTTATAACATTTTTGGATGTAAAATATTAGTAAGTATGCACTGTTGATTACCGAAAAAATGAAACAAAATAATAATACCCAAGCCATTATTTTCCTTTCAGAAACGTTGCTACTGCTGTGAACTAATTTTATTTCAGGAACTCCTTATCAATAACTCGGTTTGAATCTGATCTTCAATTAATATACATATATGTAAAAGACAAGTTTCATTCGTAAAGTAAAAATAATAGGCGTAGCCCGACCCGTATTTGATAAAGATACGGTTTATTGCTCTGTATTATTTGAGCTTAGGCCTTGGTAACAAGAATCACTGGTGTCTCAGAGCTCAGAGCGCGCTGACCATATATTTTATGTGTGAGTTACGCGACATGTTTTACTATGCTACGTGTTATAATGTTATCGCATGTTTGCATAGTGCCCTGATAGTTGGAAGTGAAGCTTTATCAGTTCACATGCTCAAAGCTCGAATTAGGAAGTAATATCCCCTGTGATGAAAGTTTGAAAGTCTAATTTTCGACGATAAGCAGGTCATTTGATTACAGCAGTAGAAATTTCCAGACTTTCGGTGCAGTCTTAAAAATTTGAATCATTTTCCATGCATAAATGCCTCAAGTGTACAATAATAAAAAAAGGAAGCAACGTTAGTAATCGAAATAAGGTCAATTTTAAACTAATGTTATAAAAATGAACTCTTGTTACATAAATTTGAAAATAATGAAGTGTAACTTCTTTTCAGATGGAAAGTTTAATAAAAGAAATGCAAGATCCAGAAACGGGGGTGCCAGTACGAAGTCAAAAACTTTTTCTTAGTGTTATACCTTCAGCTTTTATGGGTAAGATTTGTTAATCCGCCTATATAGATGTGAAAGGTTTAATGGAATTTGGTCAAAATAACGAATGGCTACTTAGTGCCTGTTATATCCAATAATCACGTAAAAATAGCACAAACTCATAGCGTTATCTATAGGATCTTAGCATAGCTGTGTACTATCATGATGTCACTCCGCATCTCCCACTCCTCATACCCCTTGTAATCCCAAACGTAGCCACTTGGGCTCACGACAAAAATCGGTGAAGCTGTAAAGGCCACTAGAGTCTGCAGCAAACGGTCCATTAGAAAAAAAAGTGATGGTACAATTTGCAACATTACTAAGGTTGACATCAAGCAGGCGGTGAGCCGTGAGATTACTGGTCGAGAAATAATGATAATATCACGCCCATCTACTTGTTACAAGTAGGTACTAGATTGATGGCATAATAAACTTATCTCACTCGACCGTGACCTATTTCTCGTAGACCATCTGTTTGCGTACGCCTCATACGGAACGAGAGGTTCATCATGTTATATGCGCCAGAAATTACATCTGCGCTAATTTGGTCCAATCAATCAATCAGTTTATTCAATCCTGACCCTCTCTGGCGACAGTATTTAAGGCCTATTAACGTTTGTCGATTGTCTGCTCACGTTTATAGCTATTTTAATTGACGGCTCAGAAATAATTGTTTTATTGTTCAATAATGACACTTTAAGGCCTTTTAACTTTTGTCGATTAAGGCCTATTAAGTTTTTTTTTATTGTCTCGTCGCATTCATAGCTATATTAATGTTCGGTTCTGACATATATTATGTTCTAATTTTGAATAATAATTCTAGTCCAGCACTGGATTAAGAGATAGTGTGAAAATTAGGACATCGTATAAATTCAGTGACAATTTCACGCCTGTAAATCCCGAAGAGGTAAGCAGAGGAGCCAACTCTGTCATGTATTACCGGAACGGTTTTCATGTGCGGTTCACTGCATAGGGTTGTCAAAGTATATCAAGTAAGTTTGCATACGCCGCTAGAACGCGTATAAGAAAACCGTTTCGGAAAACCGTCTCAGAGGTAGCAATGCGGTCCAAACCGCTGCGCTGGTCGTTTTCGCTGTCTATTGGCTATAGCGGTGATGTAAATTAAATAATATTTTAGCCCGTTTTCTACTTCCATAGCATAATAGAAATAATTAACTAACTTGGGTGTTTCGAATACGCCTAGCGACGGCTTCCTTCTTGGGCGTCTAATTGTAAAATCAATAACAAAACTTTCATTTAAACTGTATGGTGGACGTTCAACGACCTTCCGCCTTTTGAATTTCGATTTCAATCCATTAAAAAATGTATCAAGTTACTTAAATTATTATACAAATGAATTTGTATTCCATAATTATGTTATGGTTTCATTACTAGTAGGTACTACTCCTGAATTCTGAGATTCCATTTTTAATAGAATAGATTATTTAGTCTTTATAGAATAGATAATTTTATTATTTCTATAAAGTTACATATAAATAATACATTGCTAGACCATGGTTTTAAGTAAGTAAATACTTGTCCCAGAATGACCCGCTCTTCTACATAAAAAATGGTTCCAAGAAAAATTTCAATCAAAGGTATGAAATTATTGAATTACAAACACTTATGTTTTTTGTTTCACGTAATATAACAATTACAACTATAATAACAACTAGCTTGTAATCTTGTATATTAAGCACTGATATCTCTTAAGAACGTGTTGTAAGGAATATTATTAAGTTATCTTGTGTATTGAATCTTAGACGTTCTGTTGTACAATTCCTTTATCTTCTAATTTTTTGTACACGGGTAGAGGAGTGTAGGTTCCATTACAAATATACAGTAGTAAAATATATATGTTGAGTTTGGCAAAAATGCAATGAGAATTCAAACGGTAGAAATGAGAATATAAAGTACCAATGATTTGAATGTAGGTGTTTAGTGTACGAAAAAATATTTACTGATTAGAACCGATAAAAATATCCTCGAATGATTTCGACATGTAGAAATAATAAATAACGTAACGTAACATCACGCCTATAATCCCCGAAAAGGTAGGTAGAGGAATGTAGAACACTCCCACGTTTCACCAGTTACGTTTACGTCCCACTGAGGAATAGGTGGTGAGCCTATTGCCATACATCGGGCACATGTCCAGACTCCGAGCCACTACTAGAAAATCTAAATTAGAAAAATTTAGTAGTGTCCGACCCGGGAATCGAACCCAGGCCCTCCCAATCGGCAGTCGCACTTGCAACCAACACGACCAACGAGGCAGCCGAGAAATAATAAATAACAGAATAATAAAGAAATAAATTTCAAAGCCAAGCTCGAATGGTAATCGGAAGAGGTAAACTAGCCATAGACACTTTAATGAGGTAACAAATCAGAGACATGTTAAAAGTCTTTACCAGAGAATCTTTAATAGACAACTACATATCTCTATATGAACTATATGACTTTAATGCAGGTTGAAGGGTTGAAAGAGGTTTGTAAAAATCGTGGCAAGTGATAATCCTTAGTCTCTGTCTCATTGCTGATTGTGTAAATATTTGGTATGATTCAATATTTTTTCATTAAATCAAAAATGTACGTACTGCCCTTATTGTCTAGAGTCTAGACTAGACACTAGACTAACAATCGATTCCACTGCCAGAGCTGTCATTTAGTATTATTTCATGTAACCTAGTACCTATGTTTTGTTTTGTTGAAATTAATTTCCAATTTGGTTTCAGGTTATGATCTTGTGGAGTGGTTAATAGAACGTTTTAATCTGGAAGAACCTAGTAATCGTAAGTGATCAATTTTCCTTTCCATAACATTATAATATCTTCACCTTGTCTTGCTTATCTTCAGTAGATACTTACTTTTCAGTGTTCTTGAATCCTTGTTTTTGAATTGCTTAGTATCACAATCTTATTAATTTTATGTCTTATTACATAATACTATATGTCAAAAGCGTATGTATAAATAGAATATAAAACATTAGCATTTTAAGGTAAGCGAATTACGAGGTTTAATCGATCACAGACAATCGATTGTCTATGAACTTCAAAATGCCAAATTTGCTTCCATAGTCATAAAATTGCTTGCTGGTTGTATAACTTACATAGATTGGTTAACGTTATAGCGTAATTGTCTTAGTTATTTTTAAATTGTCTATTTAGTATTAATTGTAATACATCTGGTTTCACAAATCGCCTTTGACATATTGTGATTTTTTTTATTACATGGTATACAATAAAAAGTTTTTGTATTGGATTGTACTTATGTAGTTATCTTATTTTTAACCGTGCACCTAAATAATTGCATCATTGGATTATTTTAATATTACAATTTATTCTCTCTGTTTCAGCTGAAGCATTACATTTAGCAAATCAACTCTGTCAATATGGTTACTTCTTTCCTGTCAACGATTCGAAAAATCTTGTATTAAAGGATGATTCTTCTCTTTATAGATTTCAAGTAAGAGTCCGATCATTATATTTTTTTCTTGAGCGAATAGATTTCTTTAATTTTTCTATGTATGTCACTTTCACAAAACATTTTCAAATAGTAAGTATTAACAAGTACTTACCTATTGCACTTTATCAATATAAAACTTCACCTTCCGAAATATAAGCACGAATTTTTTTATGATTGTAGTAAATAATATTATGTTCTTGGGGCAGCATTAACGCTACACTGTACAACTATTGATCCATCAATCTTTACAAGAGAAGATCGGTGCCTGAACCGTTATTATAACAATATACGAATCAAGCTATAGAAGGTTTGAGAAGTGAATATTCTTGGCCGACATACACATTAGTTTAACATACTTGACTTCGGTATAATCATTTTCATCTACCTCCCCCTCTACATTTTGACTTGACCTTATATAGCATTTTATATATACTAAGAAGCATGTATCTAATGACAAATAGTTCCGATGTTCAATCGAATTATTCTATGCGTGTCTATTTGCATTTAAATAGAACATTTAAATAAAACATTACAAGTATTACGACTTGCATTAGGAACGTTTTTAGTTTTATATCAATTTCAACAACAGACAATTTGAAGTGTTTTCTCATTTCCAGTTTTTATACTATTGAAAATCATTAATTATAATAATTTTCACAATCACAGCTCATCCTTAGGACATCTGATAAATGCTTGTACACAGAAAATAAGAATAGAAAAAATCATACAAAATTTGGAAAATTGTTTTCATCCATCCCTTTGTCTAAAAATTTCCTGTCTCTCGCTTCATTTCACTATATCACACATTCTCTAAACGTGTATACATACATATATTCAGATATTCAACAGTAATTATTTTTCACCTATTTAGCGAAGGTTTCTGTGTTTCCCCAGAGTCCATACTACTGGCCGTGGCAGGGGCCGCGAGTGGCTGCCAGCGGGTCGAGCGCGCCCTCGCTGGGGCCAGACAACGTGGAGTACGCTATATATCTCGTCAAGCGCACTCTGAGAAATAAGCAACGTCATGGATTGGAGGATTACGAGCAAGAGGCACTTGCCAACTTGAAGAAGACTCTCGCCGCCAAGTGGGACTTCATCACGATGCAAGCGGAGGAACAGGTGAGGCAATGTAATGCCTTTTCATTTCTTTCAGATTTCCCATACATTTTAACAGAATATTTTATAGGACAGTCGTTTTTCGTAAGGTTAAACCTCACATTTACTCATAATCATCAATATCCTCTTAAGCTTTAGTATTGATTATAATAAGATTATGAATTTTGTTAGCGAAACATTGGGTATTATGGCTATTAAACAAGACAAATAAATAGGTACTACATATTCTGTCCTAAAAACAATCTTTTTTAAATACAGTATTATGGTAGTTATTATGTGCCTGGGCCGTTTAAAGACACAGACCGTTGGTAACGTTACGTTGGTTTCAATCAAAGTAACGTTACCAACGGTTTTAGGTTGGCGAGTACAGTAATACAGTTGCAAATAGATTTGCATGAATTGAATGTATGGTAGGTGCGGCTGGCTAAGGAGAGGAAGAAGGGCGACAAGATAGTGAGCGACAGCCAGGAGCGCGCGTACTGGCGCGTGGCGCGGCCGCCGCCCGGCGTGCCCAGCGCGCTCGACCACTGCCCCGTGCCCGTGCGCGCGCGCCACCCGCGCCCCAAGCGCCGCACCGTGCACCAGCTCGCGCGGGAGGTACCGCCGCACGCACACACCCACACCTCGTCGCTCACACTCTCACTCCTCACGAGTGCACTTGTTTCTGTCCAAAGTTGAGATATTCGATACTTTTGTTAAAATAATTACATGATAGGCAGATAGTTCCGAGTGCCAAACATTTCTGTCCTTGTAGATCTGACGTGCGTCTTCTAAGTTATCACTCCTTGGTACACATAATAATTTTGTTTATGGATAACACTTCAGATTGAACATCTAAAAGCAAGCTTGGATCGTACGCGAGTGAAGACTTCGATTGCCCTGGACGCCCTCGTGGCGTACTCGGAGACTTTCAACGCGTACGACAACTTTTTTACGCCGCCGCAGCCTTCCAACCCCTGGATCAGCGACGACACCCTCTACTGGCAAATCAACAGCCCTATGTGAGTTATCTAGCCGGGCCACAATATAACTAAGATTTATCTTTTCTTATACGTACCGATGACTACTTGCAAATCATGATATTCCCTTGTGAAACTCAAAGTAACTGTATTTTCAGAATTGCCTTGGGCCTAATCATTAAACAATTTTATTGCTTATATTGATGATTAGTTTTAGAGATATCTCTTGGAATATATCGGTTGAAGCAGATTTCTTTTAATTAAACTCGAAATTAAGTTTTCACAGCTTACAAAGTGTTCAATATCAAAAATACATCTAAATCTTGTTTATTATTCGTTTCTGCTTAAGTAGTCTCGTAATTAAAAAACAATGTTTGTTTTTATTATTTCTGCTTATATTATTTTGTCAATTTAGATGTTTTTGAATTTGTTAATATATTATAACGTAAAATATAATTAATCTCTTATTCTCCACTAGTGTACCGAATAGTATACTGAACATTCAAATAAAATTACCGTTAGTTTTTTAATATCCTCAGAGTGGACACGCCGAGTGAGAAGCGGGTCCAGCGCTGGGCTTTGTCGATCGAAGAACTGGTATCGGATCCCACGGGACTGCAAGAGTTCACGAGTTTCTTACGCAAGGAGTATTCGCACGAGAATATCCGCTTTTGGCTTGCTGTTATGGACCTGAGGCGGAGTAGCACTAAGCAGATAGCAAAGAAGCTTGAAGAAATTTACGAGTGAGTACATTAGTATTTTCAGGTACATGTTAAGGATTGTCAAAATAGTGGGGCAATGGGTTGGTCATATCTTTAACAGAAACTATATCCTTTGGAGTAGACGTCTTCTGGAGTGGAGCCCACGATGTGGCATATGTAACGTAGAATGGCCTCTAGCTAGGTGGAGTGAAGATACACGCAGAGTTGCTGGCTGTGGTTTAAAATACAACTGACGATATCGACCTTGGGGTTTCCTATCGGAGAGGCCCATGTCCAGCAGCGGATGCAAATAATCTTATGATGATGATATTTTAAAATATACTGTACGTATGTTGTTATTACGGGTAATCAAATTACTATCGCCCATTGTTCTACTGTTGGACTGGACTATTGTCTCGTCTCAGTGTGAGAAGTGTTAAGGCCAAAGCTATCCACGCTCACCAAGTGCGGATCGTTAGAGTTATTCCAAATGAACACTAACAAATATGGTGAGAAAATATTGATTTTCTCACCATATTTCTTAGTTTGCTATCAAATTGTTTCTTTGTTTAAGGATATTGATCCTAACACAAAGGAACAATTTGTGATAATGATTGTCAGGGAGTTCCTGAAGCCGGGTGCTCCGTGCGAGATCAACATCGACGGCGCAACGGCGGAGCGTGTGGCCGAGGGCATGCGCAGCGGCTCGCGCTACGCGCTGGACCACG
>DWDV01001816.1:0-12505 GCA_018245615.1 Mimoniades ocyalus | reverse complement strand
CAATAATATTATTGTATTAGTATATACCCTATCAACAATAACACGCACGATCTACGCTTCAAGTAATAAAATCCGCAACCATCAGCGACGAAATTGTAAGCACGCCTTTGGCAACAAAGAAAAGGTATATTGTTTCATAACAATTTCCCCGAGAGATCTCAACTGACGCAATATAACCGATAAATGCTGAAAACACACTTTTATTCGTTGCCAACACATTAAGTTAATTGAGTGACAAAAAGTCAGTTTTGGTAAAATGAATTAGCCGAAGTTATTCAAACTGCATAAAACAAGTTATGAGCTGGATGGTTATCACGGCTACATTGTGCCAGGCAATCCTCCGAGCGGCTTATATCACCGAGTTACGAGTGTGTTATTCGGTAATATATGGGTTTCATTTGCTTAAAAGCTTTGTACGTTTGCCTTTCCAAACGCACTTTCGGTCGCGTGCGCTCTATCATTAAAATTATCCCTATCACTCTTTGTTATTAATAAAACTGCGTCTGAACTGCGCCATTTATTTTACATCTTTGTTTCCGACTCGGATAAAATAAATTTCTATAATAAAATTTTACATTTCGCTCTACAGTTTTCAACCGTTTAGGGCTCAGTTTCGAGCTTGAGTCACATGTGGCAGGAATCAAATAAAACGCTCGATGAACTCACTTATCTCCCACTGTAATTACTGAGCCAACCTGTAATGAGACTCATCTTTACGCCGGAATATTTTATTACATTTTTTGATAAACCCATTCACTTTATTTATTCAATGACATTTTATTTTATGACATTTACTTTCTGATGATATAAGAAGTACTTACTATTGCTCGCTACTGACAAACTATCACAACATTCCCTTGGTCACAATAGAGTTATTAATGATATAAGTATTTGTTCAAATTAAATTCAATAACTAAACCAAACAAAATTATGTTTATCATCAGTAATATTCAAACGTATATGTTGTATAATCATAATTTGGAACTAATTACTCTTAATTTTTATATAAAATCAGATTTTATATATTTATCAAACGGTAGCAATATTTTAACGATTCGGCCATGTTTGACTGTCGATTAAGGGTCTCGTACACCGGACACGAAGAGCTATTAGAGGGTCATTAGACGACCTATATCGAATCAAAGATCGCTTAAATCAATCTTTCTTATTTCTTTGACTTGCGGTTCTTCTGCATTCCACTATCAATTATAAGTTGCGTACATTGGACCTATTCATCTAAATATATACATACTCGTATGTACTAGAGAATATCACTAGCAGTCACAGAATAAAAATATTTTCTAATTGAAATTGATGTGAAGCCCCCTACATTCGATCAACAATTTATCGAAACATTGTTGATTTCATATCGCATACATTTACTGGATTGACAGAATTTAATTGTAGTGCCGACAGAACATCAAATAACTTGAATGATGGAAAAAAATACCAACGTTTAATGTTTCTGATCTGCGAGCAATTCCGAGCGTGTCGCGCGCACTTGGCGCGTGATTGACGCGTGGCGGGCGATCGACTGAAATATCGTTTGAAATAAAACCACTCTACCTATATCGAACGAAATCACTACGTATCAAAATGTATTCCCTTCATAATCTAATAATGTCAAGCGGAAGTAAAATAAATTGTCTTCTCGGTGCATGCTATTTTCGAAATACAAAAGGTTTTGAAATAAATAAAATACTTTGTAACATTGCATGGATGTTAAAAAGTATAACATTGTTTTGAAAAAAAAATTATGAACATTTGTTGGAAGTGTCAGGCGCTCGCTGGGTGGGTGTGTAAAAATTCAATTGCATTGCAAACTGGAAAAGTTTGAATTGGTTGCAACTCGCAATAGCTGGAAGGCTGCTACTACATCGCTCGCAAATTACTTCCTTTCACAACGTAACGGTAACGATTGATTTATAAATTTCTCCATAAGGAGGTAATTTGAAAAGTATCTACACCAGCACATGACGCATAGCACCGTGGAACTGCAAATTCAATTTCCATTCAGGGTGGCGGAATCGAATCTAGACGGCGATTGCGGCCAGGTAGGAGCGAGTTAAATCAAATTTTCACTTTGCCTACATTCTTACTTATTCAATAAATTATAAAATCCTGCCAATATTTTAGAAACAATATTTATTTTATGTGTCTATCGACTGAGCGATCTAGAGAAAAACTATGACAGTTAATTAGGTAATTATAGCACACACAATATGGTAACATCACGCCTGTAATCCTCGAAGAGATAGGCAGAGGAGTGCACAACACTCCCACGTTTCACCACTTACGTTTACGTTGCACTATGGAATAGGTGGTAAGCCTATTACCATACACCGAGCAATTATTCGGACTTTATGCCACCATTAGAAAATCTAAGTGAGGAAAATCCAATAGTGCCCGACCCGGGGTTCGTACCCAGGGCCTCTTGTTCGACAGTCGCGCTTGCTACAGACACGACCAACAAGGCAGTCGAGGCTGTCACAACATAGTATTCATTGAAAAAACTTTTAATAAAAAATATGTTTACAATAATAACGCTGTAAGTAGGGAGCCCCTCACATAAAGATTTTTTCAGTTAATAAAGTATCTACGCAAGCAATTTATAATTAGAAACGCCTTAAAACCATCTCATCACAGCGACTATGCCTACGTACATACATATTTAATGCATCGCTTATTCTGCCCTACGGGTTCTAATTCTCAAAAACGATTCTTTAATAAGCTTCAAAGAACTTTGCCCGTTAAAAGGCCGTTCGTTAAATGAATTTGACTTTCTTTGTGGCAAAAAAGGGAATCCCTAAAAGAGTCTTGGCCATTCACATCAGTCGGTTTACTCGGGGGAGTTTAAAAGTTACGTACGGGTTCGAACCCCTGATAACAAGTACCCGAAAAAAAAACCGATATAAAATTCTACCTTCATAAAATAGACACCCAATCAGTGTAAATAAATCTGTTATAAAATGTTTTTGAAATATTATAAGAAATGTTTTATTTTCTGATATATGAATTATTGTTATATTTAGCGTTCAGGATTGTTTGTGTGACATGTTACTTATGTAAATACATGTAAAACATGTAAAATACCTACTGTAGTCCTGATTTTAGATGGTGTTTTTAAGCGTGTAACGATTTGTGAACTGATAAAACCTATTTACTTAAAATAACTATGCTCGATATTTTTAAAAGCATTAGTTTGAAAAAACAAAAAAATATATGCAGCGTTATTAGTAACAAATGCATTTAGCTGCAGCAAATTAGAACTTGTTCACATTTATATTATATTATAAGTGTTACATTTATATGTTATAAGTATTAGTCAGCGGCTATAATGTGTCTATGCCTGGCCAAAATGCGGGATGGCAGTGATGGTAGTCCGTATTTTAGATCACTTAATCGTACCTTGGTGTACTAAAGAATAAATTATTATTGTTTGTTTAACGTTATAGGATCCTCCAAGAAAAAGAACTCTCGCACAAGAAGACCCTCCTTCAAATCCAAAAACTCACTGACTACTTCTCAGCTGTTGCAAATAGGCGCTGGTGACTTCTTACCATCGAATATCCTCTGCCTGTTTGCCTTGCGGCATATGCAAAAACATACACAAATATAAAAATCATCAACAACATTTAATATTAGTAACTAATTCTCTTTTTCATTGCAAAATATACGCGAACGCTTATATAATATATGGCACCAAACAAATAGGACGTATAAATTCAAATCGTTTTCGTATTAAATGTGAGTAAATCAACACAACACCGAAATGTCGCGAAGAAAATTACCAGAACCTTTGACTGGCGCGAGCTCACGCGTGTTATTACGACATGTTTTCGTGTAAAGCAAACACGTAATACGTTTACACGTAATTTATTTCCCTCGTGCTGTGAAAGGGAACAACGTACTCTATCAAACGTTTCACATTATTTTCTGTTGAGACACCGTACGCTAGTAATTTTGCGCGACTCTGTACTTACTGTATTTTTGAATGGGTATTTTGTGTCTATTCGTATTATTTTTGTATCTACATTCAGAATCCCCGAATTACGTGCCCCCGATCGGGAAGCTCTTCTTCCAGCCGAGGACTTCCAAGGGCTGATGGGTGGATAAATAGATATGTTTTTCAAAACGTACATGAAATATTTGATCATACTCTTAAACGGAACATCATATCATTTTATATACTGTAGCTGTACTCCTGATACTTTTTCTCCTCCGAAGAAACAATGAAATGCATGTGTAAATATAATATATAAATCTATCAGTCTCATAGGTTAAGTGGTTGCAAGAGAGACTGCTGACCAAGTAAAGAGAGTTTTGAGTTCGACCGCTGGGTCGGCTGATATCGCGTTTTCTAACTTTAAATTGCTATAGCTACTTGGAGTCTGGATTTATGCCTAGTGTATAACAATAGGCTCATCCACTATTCTATGGCGCTACGTGAACGTAACTTGTGAAAGGTGGGAGTGTACTACACTCCACTAACAGAGGACTCCGGGATCGGCAACGGAAGATCTCCAACTGTCGGCCCGACACTGCAGCTATTCTAACGACAATATGCAGCCACACATATAGTCGTGCTTGACGGGATTGCTAGCTGAGAAGCGATTCGAGCTACCAGTCTAACCGCTTTCTATGGCTCGTATTCTAATACAGAGTACTGGTACCGAGCTACAGGTACAGAACAGAAAGAGGGACATTTTAGTACCTACCCGTTACAAATCTCTATAGAAATAACATTATCAATGTCTATTCACCCAAAAATACATTCTATTTATCATATTTGTAACCACGTTTACCCATTACAAAACCAATGCCAGACCGTCCCAATACTCGTACCTAATAACTTGCACGACATGAAATCAAGGAAGTTTTCCGTGTGTTTGTCCCAAGCGGTTTCTGCGCGGCGTATTGAGTTTTCTTAATATACTAAAAATGACTCAATACGAATTTTAAGTTTACACAAAGTTACGTGACACCCTGAGTTAGTGCTTGCTAGTCCTAGTCCTAGTCGTTCCTTTGTTAATTCAAACATGAACTATTTGTGAAACCTGCATAAATTAGCTTTCTGCATATGTAATTTTGATTTATGGAAAACAAGTAAATTGTTTTTATATTCTATGAAAATATATGTTTTGGTCTATGCTAATCTAGAATCTTCCTATAATTGCCAAGACTCACATTGGACTATTACACGACAGTTTTATAGTTACATTGATAAAATTTGTTTAACAATTTCATGATTGTTAAACAATTCCTTAAATAATTTTGTTACAAAATTAAATTGATTAATTTTCACGGGACCCGTCCAGTAA
Organism: Mimoniades ocyalus; assembly: GCA_018245615.1. Lineage (NCBI taxonomy): Eukaryota > Metazoa > Arthropoda > Insecta > Lepidoptera > Hesperiidae > Mimoniades > Mimoniades ocyalus. Next base: position 7,184 of record DWDV01001816.1, on the reverse strand, counting down.
ACTATGTTGGCCTGAAAAACACTTGAAATATGAAGAGATTTCAAAAACAATAGCCTCTGTTACTGATAAAAGCTCGATCTCTATAAAAAATTTCATCAAAATCGCTTCAGTAATTCATCCGTGAAAACGAAATAGACGGAATAACTATATAATATTAAGTATGTCTATAATAGTATGTATAGATATACCTTTGTATCGCTTTTAATTTATTTTCTGCGTACACCTTTCATAACCCCGTAATGATTAAAAGAAATTTTTACAAAAAATATTACCTTAAGTAACGACAGCATTAAAGAAATTGGTTTTACAAAAATTTCATTTTACCATAACTGGTTTTAAAGAAATCCGAAGAACTTAAATTATTTGGAGGAAATTAGTAAATTTATAAAGTGTATAATATAATATTACCAACATATTCCGCGTCAAAGTATTCTGTCATAAATGCCTCAATATAGCAAGAATGTTGCTGGCCAGCATTTTTGTCCACTAAGAAAATATTTAGGGATCTTTTACGAGTGGAGTACTGGGGTAGATAAAAGTGAAGCGGCGCCTAGAGCCGGTTGGAAAGGGTTTAATCAAAGCCCGCCTTCGCACGGGTTTGGCGAATAGCTTATAAATGTGCTTTCACTTCCCAGCTAAATAACTAGATGTGTATATACTGAAATGGTAATATAAAATAGATTAGTTCGCGGTTAAATTACATAACACGATTAGTATACTGTAATGGTTTCTGCTTCTCGCAAGCTAGACGTTAAATAAATTAGCATTGTGTTTACGACAGTGTCAATGAGCATTGTGTCATGACATTTACGTTATTATTATTTTATTATATCGTAATGTCATGCAGAGAGCACAGAAAGCCAAGTCTACGCTTACGAGCCTGATAGGCTCCTTCCACATTATATACTCTCTCCATATACGCTCTTCATTTCGGAATCTTCTAGCTGTCTCCCCCATTGACTAGTGCCTGATCTACTTGGTCGAGAGGTTAATTCTGGTCACCCCTAATACTCACATCCATTATTATCCCACATTCACATTTGTTTTATAACCTATATTTTTCAGTTCTCTTATGTTTCTAACACAGTATTTTGTAACATAAACACCACATAAATGAAGTACGTAGTGCAATATGTAAAATAAATACATAGTTGTTAAATAAATTCGATCTCAAAATATTACACCGACGTTGGTAATATATTTTGGGATTGCGTTCAGTAGTTGAGTAGAGTGGGGTGTAATCAAAGCGCGACCGCCCCGATTTCGGGATGTAGCAAATAGCCCATACAAGCGTTCCCACTCGCGGGATTCTCGCTACGTAGCCTACATACATCGCACATCCAGCGAATTGGCTAGAAACGGCACTGCTGTTTGCATTTACTCTACAATTGCACATAAAATAAACGATTGGCTCAAACCCGTTCTGTTTCAAAATTGTATTTAAATGTCCCACGTTAACCAATTCTTTGGAAATTAGATGTGACATGCGTATTTTAAAGTTGAAAGTGTTGAACATTAATTATCACAAAACACACGATGGATTCATATTACGATCGTGTTAATGTAATTATTACCAAGATAAGGAGTTACATCTTAGGGATTGCAACTACTGTCTTTTACTAATCTCATCTGGATCTACGGAATATAGAAAAGTACAGTTAGATCTTAATACTACTTTAATTATACTTATTAGACATTTTTGTAGAATATACAAATTCATGTCATTTAATAATTATGAACGTTAAAATAAATACTATTTTTCTTTTGCTGATATTTGTTATTCCTGTTTTATAAGATTACATAAGATTACTCAAAGCAGCAAAGCGATTCTCACTAAATAACAAATTTCATGGATCACGTCATTCTGTAAAAGTTTTTGTTCAAAGATTAATATCACGATTTAAGACTACATGAGAATAGAGAACTGAAATGTCTTGAATACAAAGCCTTGTACAGTTTTAATGTATATGTACTTCTATAGACTTCCCTTGCATCCATTGTCATTGTTTCGCGTGATTCGTCCACCTTTCCCGTTCGATACAATTCAAATATTCGTCCCATCTTGTTTCACTAACAGATGTCTACCGCATACAAGTTTAGCATCTTTATCGGGGTCTTAATGCGTACGGGAGTCTCGGTTATTGGATTGCCTCCCCTGAATTCGTTACACGCTGACTCCCAAAAGGCCGTCACTTGTGCAAATCTTCGCCACATTTCGTAGACGTGAGAATTCGTATTCCGTTACCCGTTCAAATCTAGTCGACACGAAGACGTTTTTATGTTCGATCTACACGAACGTTCACAGATGGGAGACTGACACACGTCAAATTTCTGGAGAGCTATTGAATTCGTTGTCAAAACGTATTTAAGTATATTTTTTCTGAATTTATCTGGGACAAAGATGATATCACCGAAATTGGATTTTTTTTTTCAATATAAATGTTGACGTTGTTCTTCTGGAAATTAAAAAGTTACAATTATTACGTTGGTTTTACGAAGCTTATCAATATTAGCATATTTTATAAGGTAACATTTGAATCTAGTACAAAATTATTTTACTAATAGTTAGTGCATCGGAAATAGCCATTATATTTTCAGATATAATTAAGTTTTACTTTAATAAAATTACGTTCGATATTCAATTGCCTCGGGAACTCGACAAACGTCGGGTCCACAGCCTCGTGAAATGTTATATAGCAGAATAGGCTTCATTTCACACGGAGTTTTATTGCTGTCTATAAAACCTACGTCAATAGAAATCGTTTCTGCTTTAAAATTTTACCGTATTTGAATGGCTATAATTTTCATCCTTCTTTGTGACTTTAAATTCTACAAATTGTATGATTGAATGGTATTTATCTCATTTAGTGTAATACGGGTTGTCTCCTCGTAAATAAAAAAGCTTTGAGCGTTTAACATGCTAGTCCAATATCAAGTTTTCAGGTAGCTAGTAGTTTTAAAAACTCAGTTATTAAAAGTCATTAATTATTACGAAATATAATAAACAATATCTTATAAATAAAACCTGTAATTATGATCTTTTAACGTGTTCCGAGCTACCTATAAATTTCTTTGTTACGGCACTAAGAGAGACCAACCACAATGAGATCGGTGTAAAATTCGATTTTATCAAACCATGAAGTTGAAACGATGTTGTTATTATGAAAGTAAAAATATCTCTAAACATAATTAGTCTTCAAGATATAATAAAATATGATTTGATGTCGAGATGTCGTAAACAATACTTTCAATTTGAGATGTCACAAAATATTATTCAATACTGAGATATCGTAAAATATTCTTCAATTTTGATAATATTTAATAATCAATATCTTTCGATATTTCCATCCATGGCAGTCTGATTCCAACGTAGGCAGAGTCAATGTTATGGTACTATGACTGCTGATAAACTACGTAATATGTACATATAAATATACATATATGTATAAATACTTTTCTTGTTTTACACCCAAACATGGAACAAATACTTGATGGGAATCGATCCACGACCATGGGAACCAATAGTCAGATTCACTAACCATGGACTCAACTGTCAAATTCAAGTTTTAAATATCCTACACAATACTTTAATGTTAAAACAGTGTATAGTTGAATCCTAGCTAAAGCCATATACTTGGCTAATAAAAAAATAAGAACGATAATAGAATCCCAACTTTCAATTTACGCCCTCTCAAGTGCTCTTAGAATTGCGGATTGGCTGAATGCATAAAGCATGCGATGGTAAAAAGACCTTTTTAAATAGATATTTATATAGATGAAATCAAGGAGTAAAGTACTTCACTTGTCAATGCAAGTAAAGTGCATTATGAAATCCCCATATTGTTACATATCATATGATGACTTAGTGTATTGTCTTAGTGTATCTTCATATAATAATGTGTTAACGTAAGAGTACATTAATGAAATTAAAAAATATTTTTTTATACATTTTTCTATAATTCGAATCAATTATTGTGTAATGTAACGTAACATCACGCCTGTGATCGCCGAAGAGGTAGGCAAAGAAGTGTAGTACACTCCCACATTTCACCAGGTACGTGTGTGTAACGTAATCCAATAAAGAGTTGCAAACCGTAAAGAGAGCTTCCCTTCAAAGCCGGCAACGCAGTGGTCACCCATCGGGTATTGCAAATGTTCATAGGCGACGATGATCACTTTCCATCAGGTGGCCCGTTGCCTGTTAGCCAAACTAAATACAAAAAAGACAGCCTCTTTTAATTGTATGTTTATTCATTTTTAACGTTTTGGTTTTTATGGAACCTTCATATAGTCGGTTAATATATAGGTAACAGTTATAATCAAAGCCTTTAAAAATTCATCATAACCTATGCTATCTGAACATTAAAAAATTCAACCACAGTCGCTTAAGTTTGCAACGATAGTGAACAAGATATTCATTATTTTTTTACAACCAAGAATCATATGATAAATAAAGAAAAACATATGTTTGCATATCTTTGCACTTATAACAGTAACTTAAACAGTTACTCAAGTCTATTTACAGAATAGTTTCTGGAAATTGCAAACAGAATGCCAGTTACAGACTTAAGTCTCGTTTGAATTAACTTTAAGTAAATAAAATAAGAAACTAATTTGAAAACTTATTACTATTGGCCTTTCAACTATTTAACCATTTGTTTAATAATAAATTAATCAGATTATTTGTTAATAGGTAACGCTAAAAAAATTTTTGATCCAGTTCACAATATTACACTTTATTTAATTGACATAACACGTAAACAATATTCTTTTCACAGGCGTTTGATTAATTAAATGAGCAATTTATTAAAACGTTGAGAAAGTCGATAAGTGATAGTGAATTAAAATGTTTAAGTAATTGAACATGAATGATTTTAAATGTCATGATAATTGGAATACATTTGATATATTCCGGAATTCATTAATCTCCGAATGCCTCGTTGGTCAAGTTAATTGCAAGCGTGACGGCCGATCGAGTCGTCGTGGGTTCAAACCCGGGTCGGGCACTATTAGATTTTTCTAACTTAGTCCTATTATTATTATTCTTTAGTTGTAGCTCGGAGTCTGGATATGTGCCCAGTGTATGGCAATAGACTCACCACCTATTCCATAGTGGGAAGCAAGCTACCCTCCTCTGCCTACCACTACGCAGATTACAGCCGTGATGAGGTTACGTTCATTAATCCCTTGTTAAATAAATAATAAAATTGTTAATAAAAAAATCTATAAATTATATAACAAACATTAAAATTTAAAACGTTTTAATAATTCGTACATACCTATACGCATAAGATGGGTACGAATTATTAGTCAACATGCTTAGAGTGTAATGTATTATTTAAAGTAATTCTCAGACTTGGTATTTAGGCTAAGAAGAGGATTCTAAGAAGATGCTTTGAGGAAAAGGATTTTCCCCGGCGTTGCAGGTGCTGGGAATGGAGCGTTCCTTCGGGACACCATTCATTCCCATTGCGCAAAGGACGACGTGTCTTGGGTTTCGAAATGCTTCGATACAAAGCGCTAAGAATGTTTTTGAAGACGTCGAAATCCTCGCAGCGAATAAAATGTATTAAAAGAAATTATCGTAAAATATTAGAGATATGTCATATTTATTATTCATTAATATAGGTATATTATTATAATACGCAGTTCCCTTCCCTTCCCTTAGAACCCTTTGATCTCTAGAACTAAGAACGCAATTTTAGTACAGTTCTCACCAATATACATTGGTGAGATTGTATCCATAAACTAATTTAATTGGAAAAGTGAGCATTTCCGAAAATAATTCTGCCATTTTTATAAAACCATTAAACGTATACAAAAATTATCAATTCGATGTACAAGCACAACCCTAGGTTTAATGACTGTCGTATTTCCAGTGGCCTTTCCATGTTTTAAGACGTGTCACAATGTCATACAACAACATAAAAAATGTTGACCTAAATACATGTATTGTGTACCAGTGGAACGTGACTTGAAGTTAAATAATTTACAGATTCCTAGAAAGTATTTACCATTAAGACATTAAAGATATGATGGTCCCGCCCTTTTCCTGTAGCGGGGAAATATGACGCATTCTTTGTCTTTCTCTGTTGGAAGCGATGTTCGGTGGTGCGTCGCCCTTTGGCGTGCATTTTATGTCAACAGCAATACGACCAAGAATTTGCATAGCACTGATAGTATCGACTACGAGATACGAGAGAAATCTCTTCTCGATATGCTGATTTTGAAGCACCGAGAAATATAAAGTTATGCTTAAGCTTGCTCTAAAAATCTGAGCTTTAGCAAAGTTACTAAAAATATTCTGTACCAAATATTTTTAGTCTCTTCTCAAGCGCAAAGCGAATACCTCGGATATTTTCAGTGAGTGGCTATCTAAGTCGGATTTAAGCCAAACGTGAGAGCCCTAAGTGCTCACAATAAATTGTAATCTTTACCTAAGTATGTCACAGGTGCTCTTTTATCAGTTAAGCCAGTACATGCTCAATCCGCTCTTACGCTGTTATACTGGGTAGTACGTATACTACCCCAAAAGTTGATATAAATGTATAAACATTACTTACTACTAAATGTCTCGTTTTTTTATTACTATTATATGTCACATATTTCTATACTTACAAATCTGATATGCGTCCTCTAAAATCACTTTTCAAACGCACACATGTTTCCCCAATAAACCAGTATCCAGTCTCCCTCGGCACCTGCATCTATCAACTTATTGCATTTACTTATAAAACTTTATGAGTATATACTCGAAGCCGTTTTACACATTCTATGTATATACATAGAATCTGTAAAACGGCTTCGCTTGTCACTGGTTGATTGATAGATATAAAAAGATCCAGCCCACAAGACTTAACGGCCTAAAAGCTTGACAAGTTAAAAATAAGAACACAGGACGCCAAAAAATGTATTATACCTACCAGAAAATAAACAACGTAACGCAACTTAACATCAAACCTGTAATCCCCGAAGTGGTAGCCAGAGGAATATAGAACACTCCCACGTTTCACCAGTTACGTTTACGTCTCACAATGGAATAGGTGGTGAGCCTATTGCCATACACCAGCACATATCCAGACTCCGAGCCACTACTAGAAAATAAATAAAAGTAACTTCACGCCTGTAATCCCCGAAGAGGTAGGCAGAGGAATGTAGAACATTCCCGTTTCACCAGTTACTTT
>DWDV01001815.1:0-12506 GCA_018245615.1 Mimoniades ocyalus | reverse complement strand
AACTGGTGAAACGTGGGAGTGTTCTACATTCCTCTGCCTACCTCTTCGGGGATTACAGGCGTGATGTTACTTAAATTTGTAAATATTAAGTATTTCATAATAAGTTTTTTTTCTATACCTCTTGATAAGAAACTTAAACTCTTATAAAACAACTTTAATTCTTGTGAAAGCGAAGTAATTATTAAATCTATTGATGAATAATTCTTGTAATTATTAGGAGACATTTTACTCTATTTAAAATACAATAAGCTTATCCCAAGTTTCTGCTGACGGTCTTAAGTGCCAAGTAATTTTAGGCTACGTCTTAGGGCAAAATTAGATGACTGACCTAAATAGATTTCGCAAGGTTTTGAACAGATCGACGCTAGTATTTCTCATTGTTTCTGCAAAGTTCGATACGATAGACGTAAGGTAGGTATTAAGTCTATGGAATGTTTTGAAAGTGTAAAATAAAATCTTAATTGCACATCAACGAACAAATACTGCATATTCAGTTCAAATGTAACATTTTTAGAAGTAGCAATCAGTGAACAAAAAAGTCAAAAAGAAATTGACATACATTGCAACATGGACAAGCAGCTGCTTTACATCCATAGATGGGTGAACTTACCAAGGAGTGTTGCAAGTGTGCGTGAGCGTCATGTAGCGGACTCCGAGCTGGTAGTAGCTGCGCAGTACCCCAAGAGAGTTCGCGATAGAGTGTCCACCTTCGATGCCGATCAGCGAGGCGATCTTGCGAGGACGGGCGCTGTGTGCTTCCAAGATATCTAAAGACAAAATCCCAATACGAAATGTCAAACATGGTTGAATAAATAAATTTGTACGTATCTTGAATTTTTCGTCTATGTCTTGTAACATTTCCCGCATTTTTTATAGAATATTTGCGCGACTACAACGAGGGAACACAAACGCATTTCCTTCCTTTAAATTATGATTTATAATCTCGAGTTCTTACAAATATCCTATAAAGAAACATTCAGTTCTTTCCAAATTTCCCTATTATTTGGATAACTACACCACATTTTTTCTAAAACCTTTTTTGGAGCTAGTCTAAAAATAAATAAAAATACCGAAGGAGTCTGTGATGTGCTTACCAAAGAAGAACACTTAATTTATAAAGCTTAATCTTTATTATTTGATGTCACATAATATATCTTGCCTTCTTCATTTTACATTCTTCTGTTTTGGTACACATTATTATCAGAATAATATGTACATCTCTACCATATATAGTCTCATTATTATCTACTCAAAGCTAACATGGAAACAATTGCTTTTAATATAACCGTACCACGTATTCTACCTTCGCGTTTGAAGATATTATTCTCTCTGTAAACATAACTCTTTACTGCATTGTATTATTATTATACCCTATTGACGGGTCCCTTAAGAGAAAGACAGGATCCACTGCCAAGTGATTCTATTCTTACAGACCTATCGCGCTTCTTCCACGTGCAGTATTCTTTACACTCACGCCGGTATCGAAGACTGTTAACACTCCAGAATCCAGTATGACAGTATTTTTATATAAACAATAAGAGAACTATTCAATCAAGCCTACTACAATACGTTATTCTAGTGGGTAAAAAGCTATAACAATAGATTGGCTGGTATTCCGTTAATTTTTTTATAGTGTACAAAATTAATTTCACGAACTATTTCATTACTAACCAGTTTGATGTGAAATACTTGCTGGAAAAAAATAATTCGGTACAATTTCAGGTGAAGCATGCTTGTAGTTTATACGTCGATTGAATTTCAACAGAAACTGACATTTCACTATATTGTAAAATTCAAATGCTTCCAAAAAGATACAATCTGATTGATTCCCAACTATTTTCCATTTGTGGGAGTTTAATTACAATATTTTCTTTTGCATTCGGTACATAAACAATTACTTATAAATCCGCAGAGAATAAAATATACTTTGCAGATCATTAAATAACACTATTACTTAACTAGAAAAATAATTTACTTCGATGAAATCAAACAATAACTACGAAATTTCTGAAATAACCTTTCAAAAATTAATACACCGCCCCCGATTCTCGGTTTTGATTTGGGTGAGCTTAACAGAACATTCATTTGGCGCCGCGTGTGTGAGAAACACTTTGTTCGCTGTATTATTTACGACTCACTTGTCAAGGGCGGTCGAAATTACGCATATACCAATATTTGCTTGCTAATAGCGAGGTGGATTGGAGTAACGGAGTGAAGACAATTTGCTTTTTATTAACATGAGTTATAAATAGAAGGTCGGGCCGTCTATTCTCAAGAAATTCAATCTCTTATTTATGTAAAGAGAGTAGAAAACGGGTGAGCAACAGTTATAGTCCACAAATCCATAGCTGTCCTTAAGGATTGTGTTGTAACACTCAATAATGGAGTAGACTTTTGTCCATTAAACTCTTAAAACTGATGAACACTGATATGATTCAACAGCTCGAAATTTAAACATTAGAAGCACATTTAGAACATGTCAAATACAATACTCACCTTTGACAGACGTAGCAAGTTTCAGGTGTTGGGGATACTTGTCCACGAGACGAATGATCACGTCGATTTGCTCCAGGGTCAATTGTACAGCATCCTTATTCTGAGTGGCACAGGGAACGAATGCTGACCAGAACTGATAACAGAAAAAATATTATATAACATTTATTAAATATTATATAACATTTATTAAATATTATATAACATTTATTAAATATTATATAACATTTATTAAGTATTATATAACACGTATTTTTTAATATGTAACCCCACAGACATCCTTTCTATTTCAATATATTCCTTACTGTGTATTAAAGAAATACTCGGTGACAAATATGTTTAACAACATGCTGAATATTTTTTATATTCCTCAGTACCCTAAAGTAGAACTAATAATATTAAATATTGACGTAGCAGTACTAATTAAAACCATTTACTGTATTATTTTAAATGAATTCAAAGTATAAGCCCTTTTTTGTGTATTATTTAATTACTTACCTATCATTAGTATTATAAGCATATTGTTGTACTGCGAAAGTATTAGAAAATTCCCAGCTTATTAAAGAGAATTAGATGCCCGGATAATATTGTTGTAAACAGCCGGATTATATTTTCACCGACAACTTTAATCCAATTAACACGTTATGCGCCGTATTAACTTTTTTTATAAGGCTAAAGATTAAGCTGTGTTTATTGGATAGGCTGCGTTGGCGGATACCGGTAGTGTGAGGAAAATTAGCATAAAAACCCCTTTGCGTCCAATAGTTGGGTGAACTTGTAAACAAAACCTTCCATACATTAACTCGAGTTTTTAGTGACTCATGGCAGTCGATTACGCTTTAGTTGATGAGTGCCGGGTGCCAGGTCATAAGACTGGTCTGGTAATTCAGTGGGCAGTGAACCTGACTGCTGAGTGTGAGGTTGTATATTTCATTTCCATCCAGGACAAATTATTTATGTTTCTGTTGATGATTTTTGTACCTATTTAACCGAGAACAGTTAATTTTCATAAGCAATTTGTTGAACTTTGCGTGGAAGTCTGTGCTAGATATCATTAATTTGTAAAATCATTTTAAATGTTTTCAGAGTCTTCAAAGAATCATAACATAAATATACACACAAGCAACATGGTTGTTATAACATCCAGGAATCTCGAATCGGGTCGAGTAGATGTCCTTATTATTACAATTATTAATCATAAAATAATACTGATAAGCGTTTACGCTATTTTGATATTAACAATGTATACATGAAGTACGCATTTATAATGGTTCATCACTCGACTCGTACCCTATTCGACATAGACTCTCTAACACTCTCTTCGTAGCCAACCATTGCCAGCCACTTAGCGTACGTATATCGTCAGGCCACCTAGCTGAAGGGCGTCAGACGCTACATTTTCCAAGGCGTGCTCTCCATTCCAGAAGAATTGTACTCCAACGGATATCGGTTCTGCAACAGATTTGTCAAGCACACTACCATTTGCTAATCCTTTGAGTTATTAATATAACTTCGGTTCTCTATCGGATCATTGTGATTGTGGATACGATCCCTCTGAGAGGCTCTGATTTTCCGAACACAAATCCTCCATAGTTCGCGGAGCGGCCATAAACTAGAGCATCAAACGCAACGTGACTTATTATAAGGGATACAAAATTTCATACAGAACGTCTTAGATACGCATACGTCGTAGATACCTCTTTGGGGCTTTTATTTAGATATGGCATATTGTCAGACTGGAATAAGTCCGGTTACAAGAATGTAACACAAAATACCAATCATGGTACGTAAACGCAAACCATAATACAATTTAATACTTAAGAATTAGTATTTTTTACATGGCTATGGCGCGGTCTGCCTAAGCACAGCTAAATGCTCTGGCCGCCGGCGGCCTGAAGCGTAGGCGGGGCGCGAAGTTGTGGTCTGCGGTCCGCATCCCGCATGGGGATTATGGGCGTAATACTTCAGGGGAGATCTATGTCCAGCCATGGACAACAATAGGCTGGTGATGGTGATGATAGAAGCAAATAGCTATTATTGATCGGCAAGAATTCTAAGATATAATAATATTTAGATAAACATGCTGGTAAAGGGAAATTAAGAATCTCCTTTAACAGGAATATTTGAAGAGTACTTTATAAGAGTATAACTGGATAAATCTGTTGAAATATTTTTAACGGCCCGTAGTGCTTCGACAAGTAGTCATTAGAGGCTTTATAGAATAACAACGGTCGGGATTGACTGAAGTAACCAAACTCGGAACACGCTAATGATTATTTACCAGTAGGGGTCGGGATTTTGTTTTGTCTGCAATAATTTTTCGCCGTTCCCCAAGCGACGAGCTCAATGAAGTGGCTATACTTTCATGAATGCTTTGAGAAAAAATTGTAAAATTGTTTCTTTATTCTTACATCGGCACATCAGGTCCTTAACTGTGTACACAAAGAGCACCGCTTGCGAAATATTTATATCCTTACAGATGTGATGAGCTCTTTAAAGATTCACAACTTTTATTATACACGTTATTCTGAGAACAAAATTTGATAATTGTAACTAGAAACAAAATTGCACGTTGCTGTTGTTGAGTAAGTTTTTTATTCACATCATCATTAGCCAGGCTAAGTCCACTGCAGGACGTGGGCATCCCGTAAGGTGTTTTTTTCCCACAATCTTCATGCTGGGATTTTTATTAGCAAGTAAGAAGCGTCGATTGCCTGGCCATCTCAAGCCATACCCTAAGCTGGGAAAGAACTCTAATTTTACCAGATGTTATAAGCTAATTTGTTGCCCCGGAAGGAACAGTGGGAATGTTTCATGTTTTAATTTCCCATTTAAACTATAATAATGCAAACATTCAAAAGTAAATGCAAGTTCCAAACGTGATTAATTCTGTATACAGCTCTTTTCGTATCTTGGTTAAATACGACATATTATGTTTCAGGTTTATGCTCTATCATCCCCCATCATGAATAATTCATGTGGGTAGCGAACCTGCTACCTGGCGAGTTACGTTGCCGTTATCCATTAAATTCCCTTTGCGTTATCCATAAACACGCAATCACTAAGTTTAAGGCGTAGAAAATCAGTACGATTAAAAGGGCTTGGCATCATTTATATTTTCGTTTGATGGCATATTATGATAAGAGATATGAGAGCTAAGTCGCTGTATATAACAGGGATACACACTAACACTACTGAATTACATAATATTGTTATTTAAGTTTGCATCGATATTTGCATTGCATGTAATCTTATAAGTATGTATCTAATAATCACGTTTTATTGTTATGAATAACAACGACTTCTTGTGTCTTTGTGTCTTGTGTCTTCGGCTTTGTATAAATTCGTAGCCGTACACTGCATAATTGCATCTCTGTCTAGCACGCATTTCGGCGTGCTTCATCTTGGGTAGTCAGTTGTTACTGGGACACAAACCCTATTATTCGTGATTCATACATATAGGTAAATATTATACTGAATTGAATATACCTTTCCATTGACTCCCGTTCATCATTTCAGTAATGTTAATTATAATTGGCCGACGTCAATCAATCAATCAAATACTATACGCGTGTTAATAGTCCTGTTTGCGTATAATATGCTGCTAAGTGATTATGTTATATAGATTATGTTGTAGTTATGTAGATTATGTTATATAGGATGTGTCGAAATAATAAATTTTGGAAAACGCTTGCTACGCTATTGAAGTTGATATAGTATGGTAGATACTTTTTTATAATGGACAATAATATATTTCGTGGATTTTCTTTCATTCAATTACACGATCATTTGAAAATCACACGTAGAGTTGACAATTTCCATAAATTTTATTCCCTACGTACAGGTATTAACAGATTATTTAATATCCTTTTAAATTAATTATGTCTCGATTTAAGCGCGATTGACGAAGATAATTAAGCACTGATGGCTTTTAGATTAAATTTTCTGTGCAAAAAGGCCATCAGCAGGACATCGTCGTAAAACGATATAGTGAATGGGCTATATGCAACCTCGCAATATAAAGGCCAGCTCTTTACAGTGTCACATTCGCACGCTCTTCGTAGCTGCTAGTGTTCAACTGTAATATTTGAACACGCATATAAGGAATCTCGCCTCACCTCAAGGATATCTTAGGATACATAATATACAATAGGAAAGATATATGTACAAGGCGGCGGAGGATTCGATACATACAAGCGGTAGTATAAAGTGTTAAATCAAAACTTAAAAATGTATGTTGATCGGTAAATTGATAGTGTTTAACACTGTCATCTCTCTATTATAAAGAAGTGTTCTTTAGCTTTCTTTCGCACCGTAACCTGCGTTAAAGTTATACCGTGTATGGTTATATTTGAACTGTGCTTAAATAGTAGACCTACCGCATAGGTATGTACATATTGCAACGCTTATTTCCCATCGGTGTAAGCTGAGATTAAACATTTCCAAGTGCTACGGTATTGGCAGACTAAACAGACTTTTGTTATAGAGTATTCAAAATCTTATATATTATGTACGCTCAGATTTAAGACATTTCTTATTTACTTATAACTTATTATAATTTACTATAAATATTGTACTTGAATCTGAATCAAAAATTCTAACGTATAGCCGAGGGAAATCAATGTTTCATAAAATATGAATCATTGATTGATATGTAAATATGTAGAAGGAACATTAACATGCCGCAATGTTTAACAATAATTTCGTCACTATTATTCTAATTTTTCACGTATGCCATTAATAAATATTGATTATTAATAATTATTATTTCAAAACGATTCCGACGTCTTTAATGTTATGATATGTAAAGCGTTTTATATGTTATTGTATCGAGATCTGATTGATCAAAGCAAAAAATAATCTAAAAGAAATAATAATATGAACAAGTTAAGCGAAATCATTTAATATACCGAAATATTTCACTTCAGTAGCAACACTTTGAAAATTAACTTTACGATTGGCTTTTACAGTCGAAAGATGAAATATATTAGTTACGAACTTTGTAACTTGAGATTCTTCGCACGTTATGTGGCAGGTAACTCCCACTTTATTTTATTACTTCCACCGATAGGAACTCGGATAAAATTGAAATTGAGAGATTCAGGAATAATTTAAGAGATTTACTATTCTTGTTCTCTTCACGATCTATAAACTTACACAATGGCTCTTCTTTTTTGTTGGCAACGTTTTTGTGTAGGTACTCATAGATGTAGCTAAACAGTTAAACGGCCATCGTAATTTAATGTCTGCCCATTTCGAATTGACTAGAAAGAACAAATTTCCGCTATGATATACCTAGTAGTAGTATATTGTGTAGTTAATATAATTTATATTAATACATATCTTAAGATTAAAACATGGAATATAAAAATAGAAATAGAATAGAAATTAAATTTGTTGTAAACAATCGACCTCAGCTCCGATTACGCGCTATGTTATGATGAAATTAATAAATATATTTTTATTATAAGACATTTTAATATAAGTAATGGAATGTCGGCTTACCCGCCAGTGGGCACAGGAGCCGATAATGAATAGTAACGAAACCAGCTAGAAGCGATGTACGCCGCAGCGAGATTAATAGCTGCACGGTTTCTCGCGCATACATGGAAATTACATACGTAGTAGCTATTGAAAGGTCGCACGAATGTCGTATTTCTAATGTAAAGTCATTTGAAATACTATTCTGTGGTACAGTATTCAGGTGAGCTTTGCAGCGCATTTCCATAAATTCACACGAGAAAAGGCGTAATGATTGGACAAACTTTACATGACTTGCATGTATGTACACGCCTGTATTTCCACGAAAGCGTAAGCAGAGAAGTGATACTCCTACATTTTAGCAATACTGTTGGAAAGAAAAAATAGACGTTCAGTTAAAGTCGAAGAATAGAGATAGAGGCTAATCCATGCATTAAGATTTAAATCGACCTTGATCAAGCAATATGTGTATTACACTTTACAGGTACTTACATACGGATGGTCTATCCCTAAAGAGCCCAAAGAGTAAAACTTCCATCAAAGTAGGTTTCATTGTTTATGTATTCCTAATTAAACTTATAATTTTTTTTTTAAACTGAACGCGAATTATTACATTGAACGTGGATATTTTTACCGATACCCCTATAACATTAAGGCTGCTTTAATACTGTCGTGTAAAGAAAACACTACGAATATAATCATCGTATACAATACATTACGCTAATGGCAGTCACCTGAGCTCCAACCATTCCTTCCTTTAAACGCGGCAGGTCAGTATGGGAGTATTTGGAGATAGCCCAGGGCTCAACGCGGGTCAGGTCCGTGTCGAGTTCGAATTCGTTGATCTGGTTGCGGAGGAACTTGCGAATATTCCATGGGAGATCGTTGTGGCTATGGAGAAAAAAAACAATCATTAGCGTAGTAATACGCTAAATAAAATCTAAATTAGAAAATTTAGTAGTGCCCGACCCGGAAATCCAACTCAGGACCTCCCGTTCGACAGTCGCACTTGCAACCAACACGACCTACGAGGTAGTCAATAGATTTTAAGAATTATAGTGATTTAATTAGCGTACGTAATTAGTTTACTTTGTGAAAATTTACGAAACAACGTTTACTTTATTTTATATAAAATATACTCGTACATTACAACATGGGTCTTTTAAAACAGATGTTTTATTTTGTCATGTACATACTTTACACATTTCTTATTGGCAAATATTAAAAAAAAAAGATTTTGTTCCACGTGATCGAGACACAAGAACAATTAACTCTGAAAACAATAAAGTTATAACGTGCCGCGGCACATTGGAACGGTTTATAAGGATAAATAATACAAACCCATCAGTAAGGGGTACTTCCTCGAGGATTTGTTTGGCGATCTCGAGGCGCTCGCGGTCGTAAGATGCAGCCGCGACCACCGCGGTCACCGCTAGCAGCACGCACGTCACCGCGCGACGCCCATTGCGATTCACCATCTTTACTGTTAAAAAAAACGACTATAAGTACAAGATATTTATACCTCAGACGATTTTATCAATTATTAAAAAAAATAAAGTATGTACCTACGTAATATGGCGACAATACAATATTAAATTACAAGGAACATATTAAGAATTCTAATTTATTATAATTAGGCTCACCACCCATTCTATGATGGGCCTTAAACGTGACTTGTGTTGGAGTGTAATTATATCTCTACCTAACTCATCGAGACCTGTAGAGGAATAATTTTCGATTAGCTTGCATTATTAAATATTTCAAGGAAATAAAAGGAAAAGTATCTACAAATGTTTCCATGTTAGTGCATAAAACACGGCATAACGTTGCAATTTGTTGCGTTTTCTTAATATACGAGTACCTGTATATTATGTATATTATGTATTGCAATAATTAAAATATGAAAGCAAACCATATGAAGGTACAAAATTATACTGTAAATAGTCCTGTACTGTAGTCTTGTATGGTGTTGTTAAGTAGGTAAAATTTCTTCTAACTCGGTTTCCAACGTATAGCGGTTAAAATCCCACGTTCTGGTCTTGCAACCAAGCAATTGTATGCTGAGTGCTGTGTACAATACTATTTTAGATTTTAATTAACGTAGAGAAACGCTCCAATGTATAATTGACATTAAAGAGGTAACGAATGTAACAAACATATAACAATATTTTTGAGCGTAACATCACGCCTGTAATTCCCGAAGAGGTAGCTAGAAAAGTGTACTACACTGTGGAATAGGTGGGGGGTCAATTGCCATAAACCGAGCACAGTTATTGTCCAGACTTCGAGCCACTGCAAAAATATCGAAATAAAAAAAATCAAACAGCACCCGCGACCAGGGATTGGAACCCAGGACCACCGAAAAGTTTTAATACATTGAAAATTGATATGTCATTCATTCAAAATTGGTTGATTAGAACACTTGTGTGCGTCAAAATGAAACTACCACCATCATTAAAGAACTAATAGAGTACTAGATATAATTTAGAGTACAATTTTTTGTTGCTTGTTATTGAACAAGCAACAAAAAATTGTACTCTAAATTATACCTATGTATATAATATTGGGTCTCTTCTTGACACTACATATTTACATACGTACGTAACTTGCAATTCTATACACAACTTACCCTCCAAGTATGACAGTAACGTTATAATACTGCTATAATACAGGAAAATAAGTTGGCAAATATTATACGATAAAATATCGCATGTTCAAGTAAAGAATATTTAGGGACCGTAACCTCAGGAGCTTAAGATTTACGCAGCACTTGCACTTTATTGAATTTCGCGGGGCGTATGTCGTGTGATGTCGGCGCTTACGAGTTTCGATAACTTCAATATATATCACCATGGTGTGGTGGCGGTGAAGCGGCACTTATCATAACTTCTAAATTTCAATCTATCTTTTTAGTTTTTTATGATATTTTATCCCCATTAAATCCGTTTCCCGAATTGACGTAGGAACCGAAATACTCTGTCCAGTTTGGTACTACCTTCACACCTTTAGAAGTTACACTGCGGCCGCAAATTGTGTCTCTCTTGTAACAATCCCCTTCAAATATTTGCAAAGCTAAAAGGGTGGATAGACTCGTCGCTACTGGACCGTTTTGGACAGCACTTTGATCCTGTACCGGACCGTAACGCATAGACGGTGCGTTTTCAAATCAGTTCAAATATTATTCCAGTAAAGACTAAACATGTAATAATAGTGTAAATACATAGTATTGCTATAAATATATGTTTTATCGTTACATATGAATATGCTATTAATATTTATAAAATGCAATAGAAAAAAAGACTTCCGAGAACAGTTAAGTAATTGTATGCAAAATGCGTGACATTTTATTATACATATTATGCTCGTCAAATGAGATTAATTTTGTATCTGGGAACATCGAAATCAAATCTGCTGGTTCCAATTATTATTTCACGCTTGTGCTCTCCTCATACGTCAGCCACAGTGGCATGGGAATGTATGAGACAGCGCTGTATAATGTTGGATACGTCAGACAAGGATAGAGATACCATCTTTGTCATCCCTGAATAGGGCAGGTTATCCCTGAGCTTGTCTAGAATACGTAATAAAGGTTGGCGACGGCGACGGTGAAAGGTAATTAGAAGATCTCAGAGCAAACGTCATCTCTTTGTTCTGCCCATCAAATATGTTTCTTAGAGACAGCTATGGCGAGTTTATTCTTGTATTATTAGGTTGTCATTATTTCAAAGTTCAGTTCGTTTTTTTGTTGACTCATGACTCATGACTCATTAACAAAAACATACATTACAAGTCGTTAAGTCTCACAGTATATTTTAAGTATTTTTGTATTTTACAACAGAACGCAAAATTCACTTTCTGTGAGCATCTTGGACAGAATATTGTAATCAGTATTTCCGGATTTGAAGTTTTCTCTTTCCTAACTGTAATTGCTTCTTTATTGCATTTAATAATTACTACTTCTTAAATTGCCGTTCTCGTTCGGAATTTTATTGTGATCAAAACTTATTTATGAGTACAATTTAAATCACAGTTCAGTCACAGTACACATAATTATATTTACATCTGTGTGTTTTTCGTGTCTATAGAATGTGGTAAAGTATAATACATGAATTAAAAGGAAAGGATTATTTATATGATGTTCGTACGACTAATCGTACAAACATCATATGAACAATCCATTTTTTACAAGAAAGGTACATACATATGTAACAAAAAACGTAACATCATGCCTGTATCTGGACGTACATATTGGTCCTATACGCGGCCTTCACTAAGTGCGGAGCAGATTCCTATAGATTTTATTACTGGGGTACAGGAAATAGGGATCGTTTTTGTATGATATTCTTTCAGCAGAAGACAAAAAAGTTCAAAGTGGTTCATTAGAACACTTTTTTTACGTCAAAATGAAACTACCGCCGCTTCGGAAAATTCCTCGCTATGGAGAAGAAGCGGCGAAAGGCACTCCATAGGTGTGCTTATGCATATTTTAAAATAAGTACATACTTATATTAGAATATTATAATATGAGCCAA
>DWDV01001814.1:0-12506 GCA_018245615.1 Mimoniades ocyalus | reverse complement strand
GCGGGAAAACCAACAACAATATCATAGGCGCGTCATTACAAAAAAAAGTTAATGTAGTACTTAATTAATAAACTTAGATCGTAAGTATATAAAATTAATATTTGTCTATTGTTTCATTTGTAATTAATTTATGTAATTATATACTATAAACTTAAATTGATTATAAATATGTATATTTAATTAACGGTGGTGTTGCCAGTGGTATTTAACATGTCTTTACAGTATATGCGTAAATATTGTCTATTTGTATAGCTAAACATTGAAATGTTGATAATTGACGTAGCTTCGGGTACAAAAAATGCTTGCGACAATTTGCTTCCACTAACGAAGACTTAATTGCCAAGCTTGCTCAGCGTTAATGAGTAATGAAAAATCTAATCTGCCTAGCACTTCGCGAATTACAGCTGTGATGGATTACTTAGTATGTACTCAGAGTACGTACTAAGTAATCCATGCCAGTAAAGTTACCTGCCAAGAGTACGGTACTCTTGGCAAGTAACTTTTAAATCGAAATTTAGTAAAACTTAGACAACACAATTGTTCACAATATTCTTAATATTAATTAAATATCTATATATTTACACTGCTGTCCGGTGGCCCCACTGTACGCACTGCACTTGTACGCATATCTTGATCTTATTTACATATCTATACCCGCACAATTTCGAGAAAATAGAGGGACAGAATTGAGACATTAGAACTGACGATAAAATTAGTTAAGATGAACCTCTAAACATAAACGTGCGGACGGCATAGTGTTAAGATCGCACCGGATAGCGATGGCGAAGACTAATTAGGCGCGGTCGGAGTTTCGGTCGAATTTTGGCCGAAACCGAAACTGACGCCGAAACCATATTTCTTGGCCAATACCGACCTATCGGTCTGTCACTAATTTGTACCAAAACTGCAGATCATGTTTTAAACTTGGACGAGTCATGTGTTGTACTTTAATTAGAGTTAATCTAACAAGTTGGGATTATTAAATGGCGCCGTATATAATTCGTGTGGAACTTATGTTTGATGGATGTCATCGCCATTGCGCAGAACACCAATTTCAGGTATGTAAGGTCTATCAAGGCGAGGAAAGGGCGAGAGTATTGCTCTCACGTTCTTACACACTTCAAATGCTCTTTCTGTCTCGCTCGCGTCACACGCGTCGCCCGCTCGTATCTTTCCCATCGTCGCCAGTACAGTTACGGACATAACTGTCATTAATAAATTCTAATTGATAAATGAATGTAAAATAATGCTATTTATATTATCTTATGGACGTGACTGTACCTGCGCAATCTGACGGGCATATGTTCGCTCGAAGCGCGTTTTGCGCATACAATATACATGTTTTAGAAGTTTCCGGTGCTTACGATGAACTGATACATTGTCACCACCAATATTCACAAATCCCAGGATAATTTCGTAAAAATACAACTGTTTTTTACACAATTATTGTCGGGTTTGTTTCGTTGTGGTGCGTGTAGTTGATTACATTGTCAGAAGGCGAGTCAAGACGATAAAGGCAGGTGTAATAAATTGCAGTTGACACGCGGTACATGGGCCGTTCCCTCGTTCGGCTTTGTAAGTATGAATAGGCTGATGCTATGAAATAAAATTCGCTAGACAGCAACTTGGTATCGTTGTGATAATTTACTGCGCGACAGTACTGTATCATAATAAGATACATATCAAGTGTTTTCAAGTGGTCATTAATTCGTGAAAAGAAAAATTTCAGCTTCGAAAATATATTTTTACTTCCTAATATTGGATGAAGTGTTAAAAGTGATTCTACGTTCTTCGCACATTAATATTTTTTCCAATTTCATTTTGACGCGAAATAAAAAAATTCTAACATACATACATGTAACATTATAGACTTTTGTCAAGGGCGGACAGCTTGGCGCCAGAGGAGGTTCACATAGTCGAGGTTAAGTCACAAGAAGTTATAATTTAGTTTTGATAATAATAGATACAATTAAAAAGTAGGTATTTTGTTAATAAATACGTTAATAAATAAGTAGGTTACTGTGTACTTAAAAATACCTACCTATATTTAAATAACGAAACAAATTTTGGATATGTGCCCGGTATATGGCAATAGGCTCACCACCTATTCCATAATGGGACGTAAACGTAACTGGTGAAACGTGGGAGTGTACTACATTCCTCTGCCTACCTCTTTGGGGATTCCAGGCGTGATGTTACGTTGATTACTGTTCAGTGGTCTCATGGTGTAGTAGTTAGTGAACCCGATTGCTGGACCGTGGGTTATGGATTCGAATGGCACACAGATTTTTTTGTGTGATGAGCGACAAATAGTAGCTAAAACAAAAATTGTTGTATTGTTCTGTATGTCGGGGTAAGAAAAATATTTATATAAGTATATATTAATATCCGGTTACCATTTCGCCTACCAAGCACTGAAGCATCGAATTATAATATGGTCCCAGGACCGCACAGTAGCATGGATAAATTCGTATCCAGCTTGAGACATATAGATAAATAGTTTTGCGATGATGATGAATACCTACTTGTTTTGTTTTTGGATATAAAATTATGTATTAAAATATGTATTGACAGTTTCATGTATATATGTATGTACGTGAGTTTATCGGGTGTATCTCTATGATTCACAAAACTGCAGACTCTTGATTTACATAAATAATAATTAGCTATCTCATTAAAATATTAAGAACTGAACTTTTTGTCGGGACTAAATATCTTCAAAAAGCACACCAGTACCTTGGGAGAGCTACCGGTTTATGTGTGATTTCTTACTGTACTGAAGCCCCATGGGTGTCGTTTCAACAGAACTCTCCAGTATCCTTCTAGAGAAACGCCCTCACCTACACCGGCCCTACACCGGGTAGAGACGAATTGTTCCCACATTTTCCAGTTTCGTACGATAATATGCGGACACTGTGTCGTTCCTGGAATCGCCGGCTGACCGGTTCGAGCTTCAGCTCTAGGCATCCGCCACCCCAGATTTGAATCTGTGCCTAACGTAAGGTCACTAGGTCGTTCGAAATGTCTGAATATGTATCATTATTATAACTTTGTCAGCATGACGAGAGCTTTATAGGCCTGACCCGATTCGACATTTGTAATATGATTGTTAATTATTAGTATAATTACAGCGTAATAATTTACAGCGAACCAGTAGAAGCCGAAAGAAATTAGTCGAGGTGACGGTATTCTATCCGTCTGGGTAATTGGAATATTGGTAGTAGTCGAGGATTGAATAATTTATCCGTACTTTGAAAGTGACATTTGAATTCATTGAAAGATTCCGTTTTATAATAGAGAGCAATTGAGAATGAAATTTATTTGCTGAGGCTTATCTCGTTCATTATTCCATTACTTATTTCGGTAAATTGGTGTAATTGAAAAATAACTTTTAATGTTGGTTTTTTTCCCAACCCTTTTATCAATCAACTGTTGGGACATGGGTATTCAAATCTTCTCTTAGAATGAGAGAGTAAAAGCCATAGTCTGTAAAACTGGCCAAGTGCGGGTTGGCAGACTTCACACGCCTTAGAGAACAATGTTATGTTATTGTAATACTATTATTATGTTAGTAGAACGTGTTTTGTTATTGTAATACAATTAATATGTATGTTTGTAGGTACAGCCAGAATACATATGTAAATTCGTCAAAAAGTTTGCAGACACTGTGTTAAAACGTTAGCTTATGGTAACTAAAGCGCTTACTCCTCAAATACCTAGTAATTGGTTCTGTGTAGGTATATAACAACTATTTTTTACGTTTTGTATTCTCATGTTTATTCATAGTATTCTACATATTCTCATAGTTGTTCATAGTATATTTAAAGTTACACATCATATATTTAATTGCAGACTGGTGCTTAACTTTTCTAACTTCGACGATTACTTTCAAAGTATATTCAGTACTAAGTGTTGTTAAGTATTACAGCTAGCAGTTAAAATGAATATTTTCAGCTCTTGTCGTTTATAGTAACATCGTAAGATCACGCCTTTGATCCCCAAAGAGGTAAGTAGAGGAGTGTAGTACACTGCCAAGTTATCAATTATAGACTTATGTACATATATATATATACGTAAATATCGATAATTTCTTGTAACTTTCACCTATTCAATTGGCACACTGACTGCCTAAAAATAGTGCACCTGAAGATATGTATAAATGTAAATTGGAAAATTCATTGGAACCTTTAAACGTAAATCGATTTTGCGCTTCTCTTGAGGAGCGACTTATTTTCGATGTTATATGTATGATAATAAAATTCCATGTATGTAGTGCATCTTTCTTAATTTAAAGTGTATAATATTTAATAAGCACTCATTTTATAATATACTATTGTTGTGAATTATTATATCCTTATTGAGTATTCAAATAATACAACGAGAGATATTTTCCATTTATTTATTAAAATTTTTAAGTCTGTATTTCGGTACCTCAAAGTTTCATCATAGACTGCGCCGAAATCCTATTCGATCTAAAGTTGTACACTTTAGAAAAACAGTGACATGAAAAAAGTTTAAAACAGATTTAAAAAAAAAACTGAGCAACATTACATCGAAGACCTGAATAATGTTTAAAACAAATGTGTTATTAATTCGTTTAGTAGTATTATTTTCCTTCTTTCCATATTTGTGTATGGACCATTTCCAATTGCCTTCTGTACTAGATGTAAATGTATACGTACAGTCGTATTCTTATCATATTTGAACGTTTCTGCTGGTACACCGGTATTTCATTAAATGGTGTAAAATTTTCGTACATGTATAAAGCCCGCCTGGTAATGATTACGCACTACAAAACAAGGACAAAAGTCATCTTAAGGTTGGCTACACATTAGTCGAAGATTGAGCTCTACCACACTATGGGTCACGAAGATTTTGCTGGCACTGTAAGTGAACTAGAATCGTTTGTTAGTTGTAGTATTATGTTTTCCAAATTTGTCACATTGGTACACGTTCTCAAAGAAGTGCCCTATAATAAAATAAAATTGGATATCAAATTTAGTGTCTTGGTGTGTCTGCCTACCGCCTTCTTCGTTCGAAAAAAAAAAATGGCTGCGCCAACAACAGTGGTGTAATTGGAGTTTTAATAGTCGAATCTTGATAAGTAGTTTTAATAGAATCTTATTTTAATAGTGTTTCAGGTCATTGACATATACATTGCTATCTGATTTAATATTGTCGTAATAATTATAGTTCCAATAATAATCCCAATAACATTAATACAACAAAATATTATGATTTTTATGTAATATACATCGAACAGTTGATATTATTTCCTTTCGTAGTAATATATGTATACATTATTACAATTACAACAATATTATTTGTGTTAATAAAGAAACGGTTTAGAATGTCAACTATATCCGCTGTATAATGGTTGTAAATGAAAATGTAATTAAAATTGCGACATGTACATATGTCGGATCAGTCGAGTAAAGGAAACCTATGTATAAATGTTGATAACAAGAGTTTCTTTAAATATTTTATACGGTGGGTAAATAATTTACGTGACATTTACCTGGATTGTAATATGATTATTTTCACATTTGTGACTAAATAATACAATTTATTTGTGATGCACTGTGTTCGTATCATTATTTAAACCGATTTCATTCATCTTACAGCACAACGGGTAAATAAAACATAAGTGTAGGTAAAATGTACCAAAACGTACCCTAACGTGTTATTGGAATCATTCAATTCCAACACGCAAAAACGAATTATTGACGGTTTCCAGTCAGAATTATATTTGCAGCAAAGGCTTCATAACCTGTTGTACCGCTCTACTATTTACATATGTACAACGCTATTGGTCCGTCTATGTTAAAATTAAACTAACGTGTTTTGCTAACTAAAAATACAGATTACAGAGTATTATGAATAGAAAGCTAAGGGTTCCAACACATTTACGAAAAAATATAGTTGACATAAAAAAATCACCCAAAATCGCTCTTACGATTGAAATAAATGGAACAGATAAGAATATAAGTTGTTATAAAATAAGTAGGTGTTATCACGTTACTATATTTCTAGTCAGCAAAATCATACAAATAAAACCAATTCAGTCCTACAAAATCGATATTATATAGAGACGAAAACGATTATTGCTTCTACATCGATTAAATGAACAATCAAATTGGTGTCACGCAACAACGTTTAGGAATGAGCTAACTCCAGTTCTCAAATAGTATTTAATACGACGGTATTCTTATCGTCTATCGAAATTTGTTAGTGTTATACTTAAATTATCACTTTGTAGCTATCTAATATTTCCTTGTCTATCTATGGATTATAATTTAATACATCATTTATAACAGCTATGACAATGTTAACGTAATTTACTTACATAGACATTCACCAAACTTCGATAGCTGACAGAAATCGCACCAGATAATTAATTAACTTTCCCTATCCTCGAGATTATATTAATATCGTAATTAGGATGGATATGCGGCTGTGCCTCTTTATCGTGTATGTATGTACAGAAATTCCGTTTTTTATTTCACCTATAGGTATATTATTAATTCATTATTTACAAACATTTACAGCGATTAATATCGTCCAATACGTCGACTCAACACTTCACTTTACGTTAGCTTTGTTCTCGGATATGATAATAATCAAATCAATACGGCTAAATAGTCACTGTTTCACTTAATCACGTAATAAATATTGTACACCTTCTAAATTCAAGTGGGTCACAAAAAGTCATATATAGTCTGAGACGCACTCGAGAAGGTCCGGCGGAAGTCACACGATCTCGTCGTGGTGCACCACGTCACTGCAACTGCCGGCTCGCTGCAGTCATGCACGCTGACGTCACACTCTCAACTCCTCCATTGTGATGTTCGACTTCGCGTTCAGTTGAGTATTCTTCTTCGTGAGTGTGCTTGTGTTGATCATTTGCATCTGATGTGCAGATAACAAAGGCTGATTCTCTTGTAATTGCCCGCTGGCTAGGGTATTGATGTTACTCTTGCCAAGTTTCGGAGGGGGCGGCGCTCGTGGTAAAGTCGCCATTCCGGCCACGTTATTACTTGGCAAGTCCGCAAATTCAGGTGGCGGTAACTGATGGTGGGAGTGAGTGTGATGGTGACTCAAAATTGTTGCTGGATCATTTTTGAGGCTCGTTTGATATGAAAGAGCACTTTCCAGATCCCCACAAATGTTGTTGGGCATCTGACCGTTCTCGACGCGTTTCTTTAAATGGGAACCGTTCGAATGACCGTCTTGTCCATTCATTCGTGTCTTGTCTCTTTGATAGTAAACTCCAGCAAATATTAATACGTTTAAGATTAGTAAGGAACATCCTATAGCTATAGTAACACTAAGGGCAGTGGAATATGCTGCAAATCCATCCTCCGGTGGTGCTGCGGTTGACGTGTCCGATTTACTATCGGACCCAGTACTGGGTGTACCAATATTCAGGCCAACTATATTGAAATTCAATGGTGCAGTTACATTCAATATTGTCAATAGGGGCACTTTAGTAGCAACTCCGGTGTCAGTTAATATGATTTCAGTCGTCTTCTTGAATGCAGGGGTGAATGTCTTTAGTGTTGGTTGGAGAGACGAATCTTCATGTTCAAGTTGATGATGCGATGGGGGAACATCTTCGCCACCAGGACGATGAAGATCTGGTACTAGATTTAACCAGAATGATAATCTGTGGACAATTTATTTAGGTAAATCCTTAATGGTTCGAACAGTGAGGAAATCTTACATAAATATGTTACTATTATAAGTTTCTGAATATGTCGCATATCATGATATCCTTTAAACTAGTTTTATTGCCGTTTTCATTCCGATCGTCTTACTCACCTATGCGCTCGATAGTGATTCTTCAGTTTGGATTTGATATCAATGTTCAAGTACTTTTTATGGACGGCTTCGTACGCTGTCCACTCAATGTTCTTTAGTCTCACCCGTTCTTGCCTTCCTGCTCTAATCGGGTCACTTTCTTGAGCTTCGTTTGGGTTTCTGTATAAATAATATATTTATTTACACAAGAGGCAAAATATGTTGATAACAGATAAACTTAACATTATTACAGAACTTATGATTTACCTTACGTTTTATATTTAGTAGTGATAAACGAACTACACTGTAATCATATTTTAAACTAGACTTATCTAAGGAAATATCGTTAGATATAAAATGTTGAAATAAATGAATACAAAACTGTTTCAAATGGTTCCATCTGAAAGCGTACTATCGTGCAGATAAATATATTCACTGTCTTTCGCGAATGACACTACTCAAACTTTGAGATCAAGTTTGAGTTCGAACAAAGTTTGCAAGAGCACTTACCCGGTCTTGGCGAAGTTGCCCCAATAGAGCATAACCGACTCGGAAAGGGCGACTTCTGCTTTCGTGTAGTTGCGGGGGAAATGTGCCAAACCCCCCACGAGGGGGGCACCAAAAATATACGTTAGTTCCTCGCCATGAATGCAGCCTTGACGCTGTGGGAAAAAAAATCGTTAAAAACTTTATTTTTAATATATAATTGAGTCCCGCCCGCCAGCTTAGATTACGTAATGTCCTCTCTAAGGCGTGTGAAGTCTGCCAACCCGCACTTGGCCAGGTTGGCAGCCTATGGCCTTAACCCTCCCATTCTGAGAGGAGACCCATGTTCCAGCAGTGGAACGATAAAAGGGTCTAAAACAAAAAAAAAATGTATATTGTACAATCTATAAGTTAATTTCTTAAGATATGAATTAGTCGAATGTTGGTATCAAGCGATTCGTCTTAAGGTTTTCAAAAAAGAGATTCATGTTATCTCCTTTTTACATATCAGTCAGTGTTACTGTCCAGGTTACCGCTTCATTAGTGTACCAGATTTTAATTTAATATAACTTCAACTAAAACTATAAAGAGATAAGATGAATTGTGGGTTTCGATAATAGAACATTTATGAAATTACTGAACTTTGTAAATGATGAATCGTTAAGGGTCGTTGCTAAATTTGTGAATGTTAAATTTAAATTCTAATAACGGAAAGCTACGAATTGGAAAATTAATATTTAATAGTCGGTTACAAGATACTGATCATCCACTGACTCATGTGTAATAAACATTTATGAGAAAATATTTTGATGATTAAAAAAATCACGTTAATAATGAATAAAATTCGCATACTTTTTATGTGTCGTAAAATAATTTGTAACATTCAACATTTGACCCAAATGAATTTATTATAATTCTCAGGTAAACATTTGGGCTCCAGTTTTATATATTGTTGTTAACGTTAACACTTGGGTGGTTGAAATTTAGAAAAATTAGGTATAGTCAATTTGGAATTTTTCGTTCGAAATTGTAGTAGTGGCTCGGAGTCTGGATTTGTGGCCAGTGTACGGCAAAAGGTTCAGCACCTAGTACACAGTGGGATGTAAGAATAACTGATGAAATGTGAGTGTGTAATACACTCCTCTGCCTCCGTCTTTGGATTTTACAGGTGTGATGTTACGTTCATAGCTTTTCTGTGCATCAGTTGCTATCCGTGAGTTGTATTGATTGAAACTAAGTTATTTGCATATTCATCACCTTGAATAAATACTTCTGAAAAAATGATGTAGTCAAATATTTAACGCACAATGCCAAACAAATTTGTCACGAGTTCTCACAAGAGAGTACTTGATGCTTGCTTAGAAGAAACTTTTATCAACTCCGGCAAAAAGCAATGAAGTTATGAAAATATCTGTTCTCCGTATTCTGTATTTACCTATTGTGAAAAAATATTGTATTCGACGATATTTACGCTATAGCATTTGAAGTATCAATAAACATCAACACACAATTTGATTTGACGTTTGTTGTTCGACTTGCGACATTCCAACAATTGACAACAACGACGTTGGCACCATATCGCCTGTGAAATGATCGGCGAAATCATAAAATTAATTTTATCACGTGAAAAAAAAGTAACACTAAAATAACGAAGATTTTATTGCTAATAAAATAGTATGTCAATCCGTATTAAAAGCGTAATTACGTGTGACGTCATCACCATCATAACGGCGTTTGGTTACAGTAACCGCTATATTATAGTTAATACTGATAATGTTGTTTATGACCTCTCAGAATTCAGACAGATCGTCATGCTTATATACGATGAGGTCCTTGTATCAACTGATTAATTTATCTTAGCAATTAATACTTCAACATGGAGACAACGATTCAGTTGAGCAACATCTGTCCAATGTCATCTGCTCATATGCTACAGAATACCACTCAATCATTAGATAAGCTCGTTTAGCAGATAGAGAAAATTGAACGTATAAAACTTTAGATAATATAATGGATTTGTCGTTTTCTGTACTAACACAGGTATCTCTTCGCATCTCAATGATGTTTGGGGCTTGTTACAAGTCAATGACAGGATACGATTAAGTAGTTGACGAATATGTAGGTTTATTTCTAATAGGTCACTAAAATTTATTATGCGACGAAACCTACCGATTGCTGTCGATAAATAAAAAAAAGTAAAAAAATACTAAAAGTATAAAAGTACCTACAAAGTTGTGTGATTATTAGGCGGATACAATTCAAATATTAAACATATCATAAAACGAATATTTTAGTGTCTATAAGGTTTACATAGATGGTTGCTGTCACATTTTGGTGCTTTATTGTGTCAATTATTTGACGTATGAATAATAAATATCAACATCATGCAGCGTCATGGAAATTCAATTTTGAATAACAATAAATAAATAACTCCGTAAGATGTCATTACATTGAATGTAAAGAAGGATTTTATGAAATTGAAACTAAATAACATTTGAAGACTTCAATTTTAACGTAACAACATAACTAGAAGAGGAAAGCTCTCAAAACAAATAAAGCAGAAACAGAATCTTTTCATTAAGTAAATAAATTAACTGAGCTTTATACATTTCAACTTCATATTTTTCATATTTTCTCACTCTAAAGGTCCTCGGTTCATATCTTGCGTGCATCTCGTGCGTTTTAAGATTCAATATTACTTTCTGATGCAGCGAAGGAAAATAATATAAGAAAACTTGCACATTTTAGAGTTCCCCATTAAGCTCGCCATCCTTACTTGGCCAGTGTAGCAGACTATGTATGTCCATACCCTTCTGACTCTGAAAGACGACCGGTGACAATAGAATGACCAAAAGATTGATGATGCTGACTGATATTTTAATACACGCTTAGAAAGTAAATTTTGATAGAACGGTTAAAATAAACAATATACACAAGCATGTAGCTGATCAGATCGTAAGTTGCAATTTAAAGTTGGTAATGCCTCCCGATCGCAACTCAGTCGAAAAAGCCACTCGCTGGATGAATCGCGATTTTCTCTTATCCCTTGTCTTTCGTTATTTTGAATTACTTGTGAGCCAAATAATTGTAATTAATGGAAAATACTATCCATCAGTTGTTTTAGTGACATTGTATAATTACTACGTATTAAAATTAGTTAAGACTTTGCTTATACCTTGACTAAACTTAAAACTGTACAATTAACTTTTACAATGATAGTTTATTAAATTGTGTTGTTTATCAATTCTCTATATAAGGGCTTCATGCGTTGATTTCCATTTATTGACAATGTTACTGATCGCCTGTTCGCTGGTACTGAAACCAGTGGCAAATTCAAACTGCAGCTTAAACCACCGCTTTACTAAAAGCCAAAGTAATTTGGAACAGGTTGTATCCTGACCACCTCATTGGCCCGCTCTCGTTAGCGTAACATCCGTCTGAGCGAACGAGGCAACTTGAGAGATTTTCCTCTATATTAATATCAGCTGAGCAAACCACCGATTAAACAAGATCTTTGTATACGTTGTAACAGCTGGCGCTAGGAGGTCGTTTTGTCTGGCTCCGTGTAATTACTTGGCTTGGCTCGAGGCGCTTGATCACTGTGAACTTTGGTACCGAATGGTTAGTTGGAGTTTTCTTTTGTTTCAGCTGTTATTGGCAATCCTACGATGTTTGCCAAGTCGGCTTCACTGTCCTTTTTAAAAGTACCCTCTTTTGTCCTAATTAGATAGCCAGCTAGTCTGTCTACTCGTATCTTTAATGGTTTGTGTATTCTGAATAGCGTAAGTTGAGCTAAGGGATCTTTTTCAGAAGAACTGTATCTTTTAACACGCAGATTTAAATCGACTGCATTTGCGTAACAAATGATACAATTTCTAATAAACTTTAATTAAGTGAAGGTACTTAAAACTGTATAGGAAAATTTCACCATATATATTTTAGATTTTTTTAACCTAATACATAACAAATAAAACATCTTTGTTTCGTGTCTAACTTTTCAAAAATCGCTACACTCTTTATTTGATATTATTATATAGTAATAAAATATGGAACAAAGTCTTTGTTTTAAAAATAAAAATTTTACTACAGCTTTAAATTTCAGACATCGAGATTAAAAATTACGAGCTGGTTATTGTCTCATTAACAAGGCTTCGCTTCTGTGAAACGTGTTGCAAATGAAATTTCCGTATAAAATCACTTTTGATTGGATCAAAAATTCA
>DWDV01001813.1:0-12509 GCA_018245615.1 Mimoniades ocyalus | reverse complement strand
TATTTATAATGAAAAGAAGCTCATTCCACATCTTGCATGTACGAGGTAAAAACAAGCGCGCAAACCGAACCGTGGAGAACCGCCACGAGTCCAGCTGATGTGGATGAAACTTGAATCTTCGGTGAGTGTCGCGATTGAGGAAAGGTGACACAGACACCAGGTATCTTCACATCAGGTCCCTTACGGGGTAGGTTGAGAGCAGCGATGTAAATGTTGTGAGGCAAGTTTCATGCTAACAAATTCTTCATAATGTTCTTTGAGATGTAATAAACAACGTCTTAAGCCTATAGAGCCTGTGGCCAGAGCCAGTCCCAACATTGCGTGACCGTGGGAGACAAATTTTCACTAGCATTGTTGCGCTTGGGAGAGCAAAAGAAACAATTAATGACAGTTTTCGAATGTCTCAAGAACGGCTTAAAAGTTTCGACATTAAATTTTCGGCGCTAACTTGTAATTTATAACTTGTATTTATAAACGAAATCTACACCAGAGTTGCGTGGTCGAGTTTGCTGGCGGACTCCCAAGTTATCATTGGGTGTTCCTGAGCACTTATGCCGTGACATACTGAAATTGGGACCACAAAATCCGTCAATTTGTTATATATCTTATTTATCTCTAATTATTCAACACAAAGTAAATTTTAAGAATCATAATATCAGATATAAACACAAAGTTTTATGAATTTTGGCAAACTGTTTCTTACGGTCGGCGCATGTAAACATGAAACAAAAGTTCCAGACTCTTGTTCCATGTCCCGACGCGCAATTACTTGAAAGGATTACTGTTCATGGAATTGGAATGAAAATTCTGTTACTGAATACGCTTGAAGTAAATGCCCTCAAGCCTGTTAATGTTTTATGTCGTACTGTATGTTTTAGATTTCTTTAATTAAAGATTCAACGGTATTATTTCTAATGTTTTTAAATTAATTAACTAATTATTTTATTCAGCTATGATAATATTTTACATATTAATCTTATTACTTGCTAGTTATACACAATATTATTGCGAAAAAGAGGCCAATATGGATGTTGTTTAATTATCGTTGATTACAGATGTAGATATTCGTAGATGGCCTTCTATAGATAAAGTATCGCTGTTTGTATGAAAATTAGACATTATTTTTCATCTGCAATAATTTCACAAGCACCATTTGTAACATCTACAATTTATTTATATATTTGCGGTACATCTTACAACCGACACAATATAGGACCAATTTTGATGGTCCGTGTTATGTCACATGTCACTAGTCATTCCGGAATCAAAATAATTGATATTAGCATCATCGAACTGTCGATTCGTTGTCAAATTTATGGGATATCCTACAAATATTTCAGTGAAAATATATAGGCAACATGAACATAAGCATACCTACTATACGAATAATATACGAGTATGTATTTAATTTGTGACATAAATATGTCATTGGAAAATCTTTGACATAAATAGGTTACACGGATAACCGTGTAACCATTAGCTGTGTGTTAGTCACTGTTTTTCATTGATTTATTGTTTAAAATGATAATCTTGACATTAAAAAACAATATCGTATTCAGAAAATCACTAAAGCTTATGTTCGACTGGAAAAATCTTAGCAAAACATATATAGATAGTTTACATACTTGACCTAAAAAGTTAGCAAAACATATTCTTAACATACTTGACCTACTTAATATTTTACATGCATCCATACATAATATTGATATTCAATGGGTGTGTGAGATAATAATTATTTTGTTGAACTGCGTTAGACATCTCATCGAATATTCCTATCGCGTTCGTCAGGATAATCTTCTGACGCCGCGAATGACTCGGGAAATATTAATAACGGAAGCTTCTCGAAATATCATATCTACATTTGCCGCTGAATTCATTATGTAAAACACTAACATAATTTAGCGATAATAGCGTCACTATTAGTATAGTAGTTCAGAGTTCAGTCAGTCGATTGTCGGCTGTTCGAATTCCGAGATCATCTTCTACTTAACAATTTTATATAAGTTTAATTCAATCCAATATCTATTGTTAAGTTGTTATCTAATATAAGTTTTTATCTAATATAAGTTTAATTCAATAGGCGGTAAGTCTATTGCCATACACCGCACAAATCCTCCGGGTCACTACTACAAATTTAAACTCGAAGTTCTAGTTAGAAAAATCCATTAGTATCCGACCTAGGTATTCGTGGTAAAAGATAAAAAAATAATGACGTCATGTTAAAAATAACATCTCGCTATAACCAATTTCGATTCGATCTCTTGTCAGATGACCTAAATATACAACAAGCTGTGAAACAATGGCAACAAATCCAATTAAACTCCGACGATTATGTATTTTCTACGCGAGTTGCCAAATGTACAGTGTGCCCGCCGTAATGTCTATTGGCAAACGGACGAGTCATAATTGGAGTGTTCATGAGCGACTTATATGAATATTGCTGTATATATTGTATTAATTTATTATTATACATCTTCTACAAAACATTATATCATTTCGCTGGTGTCCTCTCAAATTGAGAAGGTTCAAAATGGCCGAATGCAGGTTGGCAAACTTCAAAAGCCTTAGAGAACAATTATAATTATTTGAACTCTAAGATGTCCATGTTTCCTTACGATGGTTTGCTTAATCGTTACATCAAGTGACATTCAATGTAGAAATTGTATATAATTTGTAACCCCTTGTGGACCCTCGTAGAAGCCTCAATTCTCCGCCGAGTGCCAACACAGCTAGACACCAATAACATAGGTTAGAGCAGAGCATAAATGTTAAGTGAAAACTATGTTCATTTCTATTACCTTGTATATTAAGTTAAAATCTCAATAATGTAATATATAGGTACAACGCGTTTAACTATTTCGAAGTTTGTGGCTAACATTTCGAGCTTTAGTTCTCGCCTCCATAGTCCATGCAGTACATAACTTTGTCAAGATTAGCACAAAACTTTGCCTTAATCTAATATAATGACTAAAACATAAATTATAAGTGGGAATATTAGGGTTTTATTTTCAATGTGACGTCATACATACCGTACCGCTCACTACCAATAACTTCAATCGCTCTTAAACCAAAATAATCTGATATCCCCTTAATTAGGGGTTGATTAAACATGCATATTTACAGTAACCATTTCCGGGGTTCGACTCCCATGTTAAGTACAAAGAAATCACTTGAGCAGTTCTAAGATGAGAACAACTTACATGGTATTTATAGTAAAACGATTTTAATTTTCTTTAATATAAGCTTTCAAAAGTAATAATGTGTGAAATATATTACTATATTAACGATATAACTACTTACTGCTCTCACCTTGTATTTTGTTTATTATATTTGTACTACGTGCTGCGCAGTAAAGTATTATTTGAACTGCACTGATATTGTCTTGCAAAATTGTATACAATGTATTGAAATTTGCCATCAGATTATTACAAATCTTGAAGACTCCTGGGGCACAGAGCCCCAGCGTAACGGTTTTTTCATGTATTCAAAGTAAGAATCTTAATGTTATTTAAAGCGAAATAAACGGCTTTTTTAATATCATCTCAATGCTTTCGGTTTTCAATTATTTTTAAGTTTTAAGTTAACTTTAAATACAAAAAACTTAAGAACCTATTTAATAAAAAAAGAAGCTTCTAAAATACAGATTCAAGAAATATAAAATGCCTCTAACAGACTATCCAAGTCGTGATATCGCCAGGTGATGCTTGACTTCGCATATCTATGTGGCTTAAGTTTGCGATAAGTCATATCAGGGCTATATTCAATATTTACATGGAACAAAACGCTCGGTTACCGCAACTACAAAGGTGGAATTTGCTGTACCGTTTTATTCCCCGCGGGGGGGAGTTGTGACAGATGAACATTTGCGTTCGCAGTCTATTCCCATATGGAAACTGTTCGTTTATTTCAATTCGTTATTATCCTATGATGGTATTAAAAATGTAATTGTTTTTGCATAATGTTATTAAAGCTCTATATAATAAAACAAAATTAACAATTAAAATACTTCAGTTAGAAATCTACTAAGTAAAGCTGTAGCAAAACAAATACATTATATAACGACTTACAAAATAAAAAACGTGTTGAAATAACTTGCTTAAAATTTCACATCCAACATCCACCTTTTCAAAATGGAAATAGACCATAGGATCTAC
Organism: Mimoniades ocyalus; assembly: GCA_018245615.1. Lineage (NCBI taxonomy): Eukaryota > Metazoa > Arthropoda > Insecta > Lepidoptera > Hesperiidae > Mimoniades > Mimoniades ocyalus. Next base: position 8,355 of record DWDV01001813.1, on the reverse strand, counting down.
GTATCTTTAACGATGATGCCAAAGAAAAAAAATCTTAAGGAAAACATAATACAATCTCTACGATAACGTTTGCTAATTTGATAAACTTGAGGTTGGTCAGAATGGTAGATTATAGTGTCAACCATTGTCTTCCTGAAGGGAGGCTTTTGTTTAAATTTTTTATCATTTATTTCTTTCTTTAAGTAATGGTAACAATGGACGGACTTAATGCAAAATGGTACTTTCTACTAGTCAACCTAGGTGAAGGCATAGCATCGATAAAATGTTTGTAATGACTATTAAAAACAAAAACATCTATAAAATATTACTGTTCAAAATGTCCATGTAATTTACGTATAAATGTGCACGGAAAGTCCGGACTTAACACAAAATACTCATGAAGCCGATCTAATGGTTTTAATGTTCAATTTAGGCAAATAATGCACCGAATTTCCTCATTTGTATGTAAATTACATCTTAATTGAGGCACCGCATTTACTTCATCTGTGAAGCGAATACTCACTTAAGCATATAGGTACCTAATGTATACCTCAAGATATACCATAGTGTTAAGTCCCTTGCAAGGTAGGCTGAAGAGGCCGAGTGTCACATCTCCGTTCTTACAAACCTGACGTGGTTTATCTACATTCATCACTCTCTTCATACATGCACGCCGGTTTCGAAGTCTTCTGAACTCAGCGAATCAACGACATCAGCGAATATTTAACCTATTTACTATAGATATCTGAGCGTTGTTTTCGCCACTTGCTTTCATCCACTATCGCATTGTATTCTACTTCATTTAAATTATTACAAAATCTATTCTAACATAAATTATATAACTAACAGGCAGGCGGTTGTTTTTCCTTACTGATCGTCGTGAAATGTGACACCAACGTTATCGAGGTTTGCACTATTTTAATGTAAACATACTGCCCCCAATGTTGACGCTACGCCATCAAGACAAGCCCATTTCCGTTTTCTATTAGCTGCCATTTACTTTTAAAATTTTTGAAAATTACAGCGTATACAAGTACACCTACTGTAGACGCACGCATTATCAACATTTCTTCTGTACCAGCCCTTAACATAACGATGTATGATTTTTTAAGACGTGGAACTTAGCCAATACTGTAGTGTATCTAGATTAAGGTTTATTTTATTAAATTACTCTTATAGTTCATTCAGTCTGAGAATAAAGAAAACAATTTTGCATTTTACTAAAAGCAAAAGTAAACAAAAAGAAATTTGAGTAACGAAAACGAGAACGACTTTGACCGAATTATTTCATAATTTAATTATCATCAGATAAAATATTTCATTATCAGTGACGGATATGGAATTATGGATTGGACGATAACGTCATGATCAAGTGGTTATTATATATTTTAATAAATCATTCAAAATGCACTATTTGGCTGATTAATATTGAATCCCATCCACTTAACGAGATTGAAAATATATTATTTATCTATATGCCAAATTTTGTACCAATAACTAATGAATACTTCGTTTTTATTAATATAGCTTGCCATATATTATTTAATAATAATAATAATAATAATAATAATTTATTTCGTTCAATCAGATATCATTGATCCAATGTGTGTTAGTAGGGACTTAAAAACTAGTATAGTAAACATGATCATTATTTAATAAATAATAATAATAACAGAGCTGTGTATAGAGGGCTACCAAAAGACGTATCTTCTATTTGATTTAATGATGCTATTTTAAATATTCTGGCAACAACTGCCGGAAATATGAATGTGCCATTTCGTGTCGTTCGTTCAGCTCCATTTGCTGCAGTAGTTAACCGCTAAGAACTAACGTAGAATACTAATCTCAGTATGTTTGCTCAACACATGTAAAACATCGTACAATCACCGATGCACAGATGGATGCAGCTGTAATGATTGAACATACTAATCCTCAAGAGGGCCTAATTATTAATAAATTGAGTCTATTTTAATGTTAACCAAAAAAATTGCTTAATTCATTAACAACTGAATTTTAGCAAACAATCGCATAAAGGATACAAATATTTTGAAACCAGTATGAAATTGTTTAAGTAATTACGTACTCAAAAATTACTTGTATACGGACATATATTTATCAACTGCGTGAAAAAATAATTTGCGATCAGAGGACCACGTTTGAGATGTCACAAATTATTATTATTACTCACAGTGTACTAAAGTGGCTGTTTACTACACTCCTCTCCCACCTCTTCGGGGATTACAAGCATGATGAGATCTACATGAGAGATTACTACGAGATCTACGAGTACTACTACTTAAAAATAACTGGTGAAACGTGGGAGTGTTCCACATTCCTCTCCCTACCTCTTCGGGGATTACAGGCGTGATGTTACTTTTTTTTTACTACGAGATCAACATTCATATAAACATTTTTAAACAAAAAATTATATATAGGCACTAAATTATTCGCAATTTAAATGGATGCCGGGCCAATAAAACAGATTTAAGTAGTCATGAATCGACTTAGACTACGCTTTAAGACCACAGAAGAAAGTTGCGTAATAAATCATCTCAGATGACAATCAGAGCATCTGTTCATCTCATTGCTTATGCAATATCGTGGAAACGCAATCAAGGGTCCTATTGGATTTCCTGTGCGGGATTGAAGCGGTATCGATGTCTTATATTGGATATACTTAAACGATTGCGCTATACAGAGGTGGCAATAATTATGCAAAATAGAACAATAATAAAATACGCTTCCATGTGGTGTGTGCGGTTTAAATCAGTTATTCGTCGAACTGAAAGACCCATCAGTGAATCGGACATAAAACCCTTTTAACTGAAAACCTAAGACCTGAAATATTATAAGTCAGGAAACAGAAATATAATAAAGTTAGTAGAGAATTAAGTTGGCATCATCACCAGCTTATTGAAGTCTACTGCTGGACATAGGCCTCCCCTGAGGGATTATGCCCATAATCCCCACGCTGGGCATACGTGTTGGGAGTGGCGGAGCACAGCTCCTCACACCGCCTGTGCTGCTGCGCATAGACGGCCAGGGCATTTAGCTGTGCCTGAACAGATCACGCCATGCCGCGACTTAAACTTGACAACATATACTAATTGAAATAACTAACAGTGAATCTTATTCCTACAGGCCTGTTAGAGGTCTGTTGCTGTGGTCCGTGGATAACAGTGGCCATTTATGACTGGTATCTACTAGCATACTACTGCTGACGTTTTAAAAATATTACGAAATGTTTACATACATAACATCACACCTTTATTTTCGAGAAGGGGTTGGCAGAGGAGTGTAGAATCCTCACGCACAGCAGTTACTCGTATGTCCTACATGCCACGATAGAGTAGTGCGTATTTACATAGATATTATTCGATATGTTAGTGTGAGTATAATATTGTTTGGGGCACCTAAAATACATTAGCCAAGTGCCGTCAGCAACACAAATCATGTGACAAGTGTCGGTCTGGGGACAACTCGTACTGTTTATGTGACAACATGACAGTTCAAAGATCACTTGTGTTAATAAATGTTGTACGTACGTTCGCACAATGCGAATTGGCGTGAACCGTAGCAAAATGATATACGTACCTGATGAATATTGTTTATAGCTCTCAATGTCACTGACATTTGAGAGAGGGTGAATGATCAATGAAGTCTTGTTGGATTTTTCATAGTGTTTGGACTCGTGGTCGGTGTACGGCATTAGGTCGATCACATTTTGTAGGATAGCACGTAAACGTAACTGGTGGAAGGTGAGAGTGTTCTACATTCCTCTGCCTGTCCCTTCGGCGAAATAAAGGCATGATGTTACGTGTGTCACGTAAGAAAATTTTGTCTTACGTGTTACCTAAATTATCTTAGTTGTAGTCGATAAGGTAATTTATATTATCCTATCAACATTCTAAAAATTTTATATCGATATGTTTAGTGTTCTAGATAAACTGAAGGCACTACCTTAGTCGGTGCTTAAAAGGTAGAAAGCCAATACACCAGATTTTGCGTCAACGAATCACACATCGACATTTGTATGGGACATTAACTTTAACGTCTATTAAGTTGAACCTTTCGATTACACTCGATAAAATAATAATTTCCTTCCCGAAAATAAATACAATAGACTTTAAACAGTTTCCAACCGTGGAATAAAGAACAATAATCTATTTGAGAAATTAACAGCGAGATGTAGTTGACGGGTTTATTCAATAAAATGTTCGTTAGTGAAGGAAAACATTTTATTTGATAAAAAGCGTAAAAACTTCTTCTACGTTACATTGGAAAATGCCCTCAATAAATAAACCGGCTTTAAGTATTTTACTGTCTTCAATAAAGGGATAATTTATTGATGATGTCAGCAAAGTGGTCACTCTCCGCGGTAGTTTTCAATTCCATGTTAAATTCGTTTAAACATGTTAAACAAATTCGCTACATTATTATTTGTATACACTTCGCCATTAACATTATTTGCTCACTGACTGGTAAATCCTTGCATCCCACTTCTGGGTATGTCTTTCACACACTTAGACAAGACTGCAGAACATGTCTCAACCCAGCTTCAATGCAGAAATTCATACATGATTCAGTAGGCAATTGATGTGTTATGTGTTTTCAAACCGCCTTAAATCTTCACGGGTTTTTTACTTATTATTCCCGGTACTGATTTCTCATCGTAGCTTCTAAATCACAAAAACGCTTTTAAAAAATTGCAATAGTCATTACCCATGAAAGCGCCAATCGCTTCAGTCCACTATTGCATCAAAACTACGAGCGTTCCTACATCACTACTACATCTGGAAAAATGTGTCAGTCACATTTTAGCATCGAAAGCACTTAACAAATTTGTTAGTTTGATATTAAGACCGCTCGGACCCATGAAACGGATACAGGCTACTTAAAATAATGTTTTTATTTCAACACTCGAAAATGAAATAAGAGGACCAAGATTGTATTGGACTTATTAGATTTCCGTGAACGTGCAATATGTGAAACTTACTTTTCAATTCACAAGGGATTGTTTGTTATCTCTCTCCTTGCTGGAACACCTCGTCCTCTCTTGTCCTGGTTTCAAACAAGATCATATTACGACATTTGACAAACAAATAGAATATGCACGCATGAAGTCCTGTGAAAATTTATGCTGAATACGATTACTTACTTTATCCATTATCTTTAATGACAGTGAATAAAGTTAACAATGAATGAATGAACTATTGAATGAATGAGTAAATGAACGAATGTGCGAATGTGCGAATGATCGAATGACTATATGGTCGAATGAACGGATGACTAAATGGTCGATTGAACAAATGACTGAATGACCCAATAAATGGAAGAATGAATGTATTAATGTACAAACGAACGTATCCAAAAACGAATGCTGGTGGAAGAAATTATTCATTCGTGAACACAAGATAACATTCATGAGTGACGACTGACTAGATGACATGTTTAGTCTTGGTGGAGCGGGACGCGCCTGCGAGTTTCATACTTGTTTGTTCTGATTTCTGCTAATTGATAGTGTCGATAGATAGATGTCAATTCATAAATGTATCTACCTCGTTTCTTGGACTGCCATTTGCTTATACATTTCAGCGATTATTCAAGCAACTTGTATTACTGACGCCGCTACTCTGAACATGAAAGCATTATTCTTGCTAAACTATTGGCGTAGGTTTTTATTCGGGTTGTTCTCTTTCAACCTGCAATTGTTTCTTTGTGTGGTACTAATACATGCCCGGAAATCGAACTCCATATCTCCGGAAAGAAAAGAAGATAACTTCCAGACCTATCACTGCTTTTGTTATTTCTACGTAAACCGTTACACATACTTTGTCAACGAGAGTTCTCAAATATGATTCGCAACTCCAAACTGCTTGCATCGTGAATACCAAAATACAGCTCACATCGCCGCTTTAAACTTTCGATGTCAATTTCGTACGGAAGCTAAAAGCAGCATTCAGCGAAATGATAATGAACAGTCAATACAGTTCGTGAAAAGCTATTTCAAACGCTAATAGAAATTGATTTCTTCCTGTTTAGGTCCTCTTTAGGAATTGGAATGAAACTATTAATAATGAATAAACTATTAACATGTTCTTTATTGATATTCGATTTTTCTAACTTAGATTATTTAATAGATTTTAATTTTAGAATATGGTGTATGGCAATAAGCTCACCACCTATTCCATAATGGGACGTAAACGTAACTGGCGAAACGTGGGAGTATACTACACTCCCCTGCCTACCTTTTCGGGGATTACAGACGTGATATTACGTTTTGTTACATTTGAATTAATATGTAATTAAACATAATTACACTTTAATTTGTGTCAAAAAGTATCAAGACCGTTTTATGTTTCCATTGTTGGATACGGGTCCCCTCACAGAATGACAACAGTTAAGACCAACGACTTCCACGCTACCCAAGTGCGGGTTGACGGACGTAGAAGGAAAAGTTCATGTAACTTTTTCTATAAATACTTCTTATAGCAAAATACTTACCAGTCTGATTATAGGATAAACTTATTGGTCATTAAATGCGGGCGTCATAAAGGCAATGTTAGAGGGAAGCTTATCTTACGGCTGGCGAATCCTCATTAGTTCCAAGAAAATGTCTTCACCACGATCAATCAATGTCCATCACGATATCTGAGATCGGCTGCACTAACATCCAAATGGATAGATTGCACGAGTTCATATTTATATTAGGTGAGTAACTGTTATGTATAAACATTTTGCTAATAAATCGGTATTTTGTTTTATAGTAATGTGGGACTTCCACACATACGGCCATCTGATTCCAAAACTTACTTTGATGTTTACATCAAGAGAGTTTGTGTCATGATAATCAGAGGGCTGATAAACTATGTATACTTCTAAACACAGAAAAAATTCTTGTGTCCATCACACAAATATTTATTCTCTGTGCGAATCGACCCAACGCACGACCCTCGACGCAGCTTACAAATTTACCGACCGAAAATCATCGAAATATATGAAATCAACTAGAGTATATTAAAAAACTTGAGTGGTTGGTTATAATTAATTAAATTAACATGATTTAAACAAAATCCCAAGAATAATTTTAATCAAAATATTTTCGTCCATCCAGTCAATTAAGCTTAATTTTAAAATCGGAGGTAATTTCAAAAAAATATAAATACGTATTTAGGCCTGCGTTTAGACTGCCTCGTTGGTCGTGTTGGTTGCAAGAGCAACTCCGATCGGGAGGTCCTGGGTTCAAATTCCAGGTCGGGCACTGGTAGATTTTCTAATTTATATTTTCTAGTCACTACTAGACTGCTCACCTGCTACACCGCACCACCGCTCTGAATCTGAAAATGTGGCCGGTGTATTGAAATAAGCTCACCACTTATTCCATATTGGGACGTACACGTAACTGGAGAAATGTTACAGTGTACTATACCCCTCTGCCAACCTCTTCGGGGATTACAGGTGTAAAGTTACATGTTTAGCACGCAAAGTCCGAACCCTTGAAGCGAAAAGCACAATCCAAAGCCACTGAGCTTTAGCTGGAATAGAATCAGGAAATAAAGTTCCGATAATCAATCAACTTTGTAATGAGCTCAAGGTCTGAAAATTCACCTCTTGCTCTTGTTATGTGGGTAGTATTCAAAGTTCACGAAGCCTGGCGCTCGCGGCGAGAATAGCAAATGAGTTTTGATGATACAATATATGTATATAGACAATTTAGTATGCGTCGAATACAAGTATTCCGAGTATTATCTATTCCTTCATTGACAGAAGTATGGTTGAAATATACATATATCTGTACCTATAGTATATCTGAACCTTTTATGTAATGAGAAATCTCGAGAAGTTTTTAATTCCTAGAAGAAAGATTGAATAAACCGGTACGTACCACCAGAACCAATGTTTAATAAAATTGCAGGCATACTGAAGACATGCAAACTGTTGTAATTTGCTGAATTTCATATACAAATAATCTTCAAAAACAACGCGGACCAAAGAACAAATGACAATTATCCACATACATTCACATAAATTTGTTACATTGATAACATACAGAATAGTTCTGATTGAATTTCACATGAGGCGATGTATATTCGAAATACATGTGTGTAAGCAAATATTTATATACATATGTGGAAATTAATTAATGTAGCGTCTAGAGGTTGGAGATCGGTAATAAATTGTATCACGCTACGTGTTACTATGTGACGTTGGATTTATTATCCATCTGCTCTTTAAATTGTTACGATATAACTGAATTGTTATTTTAGAAGGTACCAAACTCCACCCTGGAAGCCCGAGCCATAGCTGATATAAGCCCTCATCTGCCCATAGCGCATCCAGATATACAAGAAATGACGCTCTGACGGTCACCGATAG
>DWDV01001812.1:0-12509 GCA_018245615.1 Mimoniades ocyalus | reverse complement strand
TAATATAATAAACAATAAACTTTAAAAACTTACTTATTCTTGGCACAGAATATCGACGCCACAACATAACAATAATTATAAAAGTAATTATCATCGTAAACCATAAGTCGTTGTTGTCGATAGTTAGTTAATAAATGGCAGTACCTACTCAGATGCACTGGACATTTAAATGATAAGTTGCAAAAAATGTTTAGCCTTATTTTGTGGAAACTACAAGATAACAATTAGTTTATCATGGAATTTTATTTCGGCAGTTCTACTTTTCATTAAGTAGTTTCGATTAGATTGTGGTTATTTATTTCTGCACAGATTTCTACATTTTAGAGAGTGCGCATACATTTTTAAAATACGGTAATGACCTCCTTGCAGTGAGTTCAATTAATGCGTATTGTCCCTATTAAGGTGGAAAATTGATTACTTACCGATGTTTTATCTATAGTGCAAACGCGGTCAGCGAGGTAGCTCTCAAGCAACCAATCAATTGGCATGTTATTGTAGAACAGCTGTACGTAGATTATGAAATGTACGAGGTCTGAAGACCTGAAGAGCTTTCCAATGCCGCCAACGTGACAGAACTCGAGGAAGAACCAGTTCGGAGTTGAGATCGATATAGCAGCCGTAAATTGTTTTATCTCCTGCGAAAATGTAACACGTTACAACGTTTTTTTAATTCTTTGCGCGCTCACTATAGTTGTCTTGAAACATAGAGTCCTATTAAAGTCCTTGCCAATAGCTGATGTAAGTTAATCATTGATGCTGTAACAGTACCTATTCAGTACTGGTTCTGCAGAATAAATAAATTCAATGTTGAGACCAAAATACACTGCTTAGACGTCTCCGTATTGCGTCTCCGTATAATCCGGTCCTCTAATCAAATATTAATATTAAAATACACAGAAACTCTACGCTTTATCCTTATTGATTTCCTTAATACTAAAAGTGTACAAATGTTATATGTTTTGTATACCATCGTTTTTATTTCTTTGAAATGTTCCTTTAACGTGTTTTTCGAATTGAATTTACGGCATCGTATGTATACATGTTATATAATAATTAGTATGGTTATACCTAATTTATTATATTGCCTAGCTATTTTATTCACAGTCTGTCGTATCTCCCAGTCTTTAAGCCCATTATCCAATAGGTTTATAAAATTGGTGTCAACCGTCATTAGTTAGAATGGCCGTTAAGTAATTAACTGGCAGGTTTTGAACTGTTCACACAATAATTGCTATAGCTCCCCTATAGCTATGTAGAAACTTGTGTATTTTTTTTTACATTTTTGTAACACTTACATACATATAGGCACTCGTGCACTCGTCTAAATGAGCTCAGCAGACGAATAACGTTCAACGTAATATAATAATAAATTTTGGACGTGCATTGAGCAAATTCACAATATATTGAGTTACGTAGTTACAATTAAATAATTTCAGAACAGAAAGTGCATTTAACAATGGAATTTGCTCTAACAATATAAACCTAAGCGAGTTACGAGCGAGCGCAACCCCGCATCCCTGCCACAGAGATACGCCAGCAAAACGCTCGGCAAACTTTTAGTCATACAAATGCTTCAGTGGGTTTCGCTTTATTTCCATTCGCAAACATAATAATTCCATTTCGCTGACTTCTTGCAGTAATTTATTCCATTTAGACGCTTTATCTTCAAATGAATTTGATTTTCTTATTTATTTTATATGTCTACTCGAAACAACACATAGGAAATAAATTATACTATTTGTAGACGTTTGCAAGAAGATAAGAGCAGTCTATAGCTTATTTTTGTACCAAATTTATGTGGCGTAGCTAAAAAATTTTAAACGCTTCAGTAAATTTAAATAATTGAATACTTATTCGTAAATCAGATAGTAAATCGTAGTATTTGATTAGCTACAAACGATTCGCTTCTTAGCACATGAAGAAGTTCATGGCTAATTATTTCGATTTAAATAAGTCCTTTATTAGTTTTGTTTCGGTTCTCACATCATACGAATGTACCGTGCATTTTCAAATTTAGAACACGTTTTGATGTGGGCGTGAGAAACCGTTTGGACTTTAAAATGTTTGCATTAAAAAAACTAAAAATTCGCCAAGCTTATCTACATCAGAAAAACTAGTCACTAATTTTACTTATATTTATTTACTGACTACATTTTACGATAGCTCATTGACAGCACAAAATAATTATTACGCAGTTACCTACATACATATGTATATACCTTTGGAATAGAAAAATACTATTTTATACTCACATGCATGTAGTTTCTTTTAGCAATGACGTCATCTTCCAGCATTAGGTAAAAGGTACCTTTGGATTGAGTGTACGCCATCAAGTAAATAGTATCTAAATTCTGCTTGGTGCGCCATTTTACTCGCTTCAGGGAGTCACCCAGGGTGGTCGGTAAAGAGTCGAAATCTGGGTAGTATGACGGAGCCGGAGACAGCACTTCGATCAGGCCACTTTCGACATGTTTCTGGAACCTGAGAATAAAAAGAATAATAAAAGAGAATGCAATAACGTTTTATGTGATGATAAAATCAAAGAAAAATTTTCTATAGAACATCATAAATTAAGTTATATTATTAAATATAAATATTAAAACGACTCATCGAATTGGACGTAAAATACTTTAAAACATTTTTTAATCTCAATTCGCCCCATATTTATTGTTATGTAATAGAATATATAATAAAATATCTTTTGTTCTGGTACGTGTGTTAAAAATTACTGTATTTTTTTGAGAAAAATGAAATTCTACTGGAACCGAACATCCATTGTGATATTTTAGGAAAATATGAAGTGCTCTTGCAGTAATTTATAACGACCGCATAACTTGCTCCTTTTTTCAGGCGTGTCGTATGGGACGTGGCACGACTCTGAAAATATTCTTCATTCATGTGAACTAACGTCGTCGTTTCAGGAATATTTTACAAAATATAAAGTTAGATCAAATACTGAATTACGTGTATTAAATTCTAAGCTTATTTCTAAATTAAATTAAAAAAGTGGAATTACATACTAAAACTATTTTATTAATTGTGTTACTCACTTAGTTTCGATTTGCCAGGCCGTGTTGATGACATATTTCATGTCGGTTTCTCCAATGAAAATCACAATGAGAGTTGAACTTAGATCGGCCTCTGACATCCCGTTGATCAGGTGCTGTGGGAGATATTCCCCAATAGAGTAGAGCCGATCGCGATGCGATGATTACATTCTTCTTCAGTTAACAAGTGACTACGTAACCAGGTAACTGAACCGTAGCGAGGAGCGCGGTAATTATATACAATTATAAAAAGAAGAGAGAAATATATTATTGACAAAATTGCTATTAATTGCTTGTTGGGTATTAGCCGATTTATTGCCGCTATGAATAATTTAATTTACTCTATTTACTATAAAATAAAGTTATTAAATTTACAGTATCGTGACAGAATATCTCAATGTTAACATATATACCATACTATATTAAACTTATGTTCTTACAAATCGTGTTAAAGTAATGTACATTAATTTACAGCATTATTTTAATATGCATCAAATGTGTAACAGCTCACCGTTAAAGTGGTCATGAGGTAGCTTTCTTTGTCTCTCTTCACAGTTGGTATCCCGATGACCACTTTGGAGAACGCGCGGCTTCCTTTCATGTGATATGCTGGCCTTAAGCTGTAGGGATCGTTCATCAAGTGTGGGAGGAGCTGGAACTCGAAGGGAGTTCGAAGCGTTGGTAAGTTCTTGGAGCGAAATCCACTCGCGGCTCGCGTTCCTGTTACCAAGAAAAACGCATTTTCTATATAAATAAAATAATTACCCTTCGCAAAACTGTTTAGTTGAACGTATGCTTATGTTGTTAGCAGTGCTAGCAATATCGCGAAGTAAATGGAATATTTAATAATAATAAGTAAATGGCATATTTAATAAAAATCAGTAAACGGAATATTTAATAATAATAAGAATATGAAATATCCAATAATAAAAAGTAAATTGAGTATTTAATAATTATATATATTTAATAACAAAATATTTAATAATAATAAAATTTCCAATAGCTACTAAACTATATTTAACTATATATTGATAGAATACATTTTTTATTTAATATCGTCTGCCTTCGTTATTCTTGAAAACGGGATAGTAGAGAACGATTAATTGCGGTAACTGTAGATTGGTGCGATAAATGGAGATTAGGTGGAAAAAAAATAACCAAGTTTTGTATAGTATTAGTCAATATTAAAAGTTTTAATACCAAATTTGATTATTTAATTATATAATAAGACTTTACGTAAAACGTTTGTTCTATATATTGAGGAATCGATAACTATACAGAAAAAAGAAAACTATGAAGTTTGCACAGGCTGTTGTGAAGTCGAATTTAAAACGATACAAAGGATTTAAAATGTTGCATTGCACAGTAACATGTACATATTTTCTGTATGAAGAGCCTTAAGGGACGTCGCTAGTATGACGTGCAGCTCGTAAAAGTCGCTCGGGCTCGGTCGTGGTGCGTAAACACAGCAAAAGTACTGTAAACATAACCTGCCATCGTTTGCCGGTAAGCTAAAATATAAATAAACATTCGTAAGCTGGGTGTTCGCTAAGCGTAATACCAAGATACACTGCAGCCGCCGCACTCAGATCGCAAGCGTTGCTTCAAAATTACGCCTTTGATGTTCACGTTATTTATTCAGCGACAATATATCTCATACGTACAAGGGTGCGGGGTACCCGATGTGAGCTAATTTAATTAGCCGGCAGGAGAGAGCGCCCTGGGTGCTTACCAAAGCGGCCGCCATAGCGGAATCGTTGAGCGTTGAGTTACTCGTAAGTGCTTATCGTACGAGCACTTATAATTGATTACGAAAAAGGTTACATATTAAAATATTCTTATATTAAAAAAATTATAACTTCCATGTTTTGTGTAATTATGTTCAATAAATAAATCTTCTGTCTTTATTATTAAGATTCTCGGAATTTATATTAATTTAGATGAGTTGCATATTTGCTATTTATTCAGAATTCGTAGAATGCGCGATAAAACGCTACATTCAATAGAATATAAATCTGCCCAAGCGGGGAATTTTTCAAAGCCTACGGTAAAGCGAAAATGATTTGAATTATGTAAAAATATTTCAAATTACATGGAAGATTATTGAGAACCGACACCTGTACGATGGCGATGAAAATTAAAACAGTAAGTACCTGATAAATTTTTCAGGAGAGCAGCGAGCTCAGGTGTTATAGTCGCCCAGGGTGCTTCGTATGCCGGGGCGGCCATTTTACGAGAAGTGCTGGCACTACGACCTCCAGTGATTTTGTTCTGGAATAAAAATAACAGATTCCACATCCATGGTACCACGGCATCATTCATTAATGACCAACTCCACTAGCAAATGACGTCGAACGCTAATGTGTGTATGGGTGTGAGTGTTGTGTGATTGTAAATGAAATGAAATAAACAGGTACAGCTGATTACAACCCTTTTTCTTTATGTCCCACTGCTGGGGACAGTTCTTCCCGTAACTGGGAAATGCGGTAAAAGTATACTCCACCACCATTTTCCAGTGCAGCATGTTGGAACGACGGAGTGGCCAATCCGCCTGCGGATGTTTTTAAACCGCCCATAAGGCCTCCGACCAATTTTAGCTATTGTTTTCCAATGATAACAGCCGGAAAACGATCGGGAATGTTTTGCCACTAGCGGTCACTTATACAAGAGTTGACCGCGCCTGACTTTATTTAAGTTTACAAGGTTTTGCGTATGTATAATTTATTCGAATTATTTGCACAAAAGTATCCATGCCGAATATTATTGGATATCTTTCTCTATGTAATGTAACTTTATGTAACTGTATGTAATGAAGGATGCCATTATGATACTATTGCTACAGAAACTCTATTATATCTATGTTATATGAGGATACATTTCCTTACCTGCAGGGACATAACATCCTCTTGCCGTGCGCGATACAAAGAGTCAAGGAATAGCAGATGAGATTGCATTTCGGCTAAATGTTGTTCCATGTGATCTTCACGCGGCAAACGGGCTGTTAAAAAAATGTTTTCGTTAATTATAAGGTTCGGTATAGGTACCACACGACCTTCAAAAGTTAATTCATATCAGTGGCCCTTTGGGGTAATTAATAAATTAATATTTGTTGATATTCCAGCTGGTTTGTAAGTTTGACGTGCTCATCAGACTGAGCAATCCCTAGTCACTGTTTAAGTACGACTCCCTACCGCACCAACGAAAACTATTCACAACGAATGTTTACACTATCGTTTGTTGGCACATGGCTGATGCCTTTGCAAGTATACTTAAGAACTTTTGAACCAATATCATAATTTTCTATGTTTCCGAAGGCTATGTGCACACGTCAACATGAAAATAAATGATCTAATAACCATCCAAGTTCAAAGCGAATGAGCAACTCTTTACGATGCTACGGTGGTTGTCTGTATTTATGGAAACACGCCGTAAACCGATTGAGGTGGAAATAGCACGCAATATTTTTTCATTTAGGTATTTCACGAAGCCTGATAGTCACAACCTCGTAATGAAAAGGCTCAACGAGTATCGTTTGATAATTCGTATCAAAAATTATATAGGAATATTTTGCATATTACCATAATTATGAAATAAATTGACTTTCGTAGGACTATTCGTACTGAATTATAGACAATGATCAATAACAAACATAACATCACGTCTGTAATTCCCAAACAGGTAAGCTGAGGAGTATAGTACGCTCCCACCGTAACAGAACCGATTAGCGTAACACTTCGTCCTGCTCGGAGGAAGTAACATTAAGTACTAATGATTTAGTGCGTTGCACTTATGTTATGTATTGAGTAGTTCCAAATACATATCTATTTAACCAAGTTCATACTCTTGTTTGGAGTATTACTAGATATTAAGAGTAGTAAAAACTGTAAATATTAATGATATAGGTCGAAATTATTCTACAATATTACCAAGAATTTACATGAATGCTCGAAATAGGTTAAATGCCGTGTTTAGGGGTATAGGGAGGAATGTTTTGCATGCCTGCTCACGTAGCGCTCTTAAATGTAGGGAAAACTTTACCCTCAAGAACTCATACTTACAAAGAGTGTTTGTTTACTTAATAACTCTTATAAGAGAGAAACGGCTATTTGTTTTATATAACTGCTATATTGTGCTTCTACTTGTAGTGGTATTATTTCACAGGTGCAATGTAAACACGGAATACTTAGTTCCAGAAGAACGCTTTGATACACGTTTATAACGCTTGCATTAAAAAAATTTATACACGCACAATTAACGCAATTGGTGACGTACGAAAACATGTTCTTGAGTTGTATGCTTATGATAACAATATATATATATACCTATAAATACACATATAAGTTGCACATTGTATTTTTAATATGTTGCGAATTATTACCTGCACCTATTCCCACCTCTCCCTGCCATCCCATCTTGCTTTGTAGCAAAATGCAGGGGTTTGTATAAAGGGACTAAAAGCCTACCATGTAGAGCTATTCCTCCGGGATTGGCGAACTGCGTGGACCGACAACGGACATCCGACGAGTAAGTCGTCAGTTTTATTATGTACGGAACATGACCGTACTATGTTAGCACAATATAAAAGAACTCGCCTAAATAATACGTAAATGTCGTAATGAGTATTTTTGTACTACTTAACAATAAACAATGTCATATTTGACATACTTTATTTTAAACTATGGCAGAGCTATAACTAACATATGCACAAGGATCGCTCATTCTTGAAATTCAGATACTAATAATACAAATAAAATGTTATTTCTGTGATGTTATTTTCAATTATCAAATAAATGGTATTTAAAATAAATAAAATCAACACTCGATATGAGCGTAGGCAAGCCTGTACCATATTCATACTCGGGGATAAAACTTTTGTCCCAGTTAAAAGAAAACTGGGAAGAAGTTCGTAGTGTCGACCTCCATTGAGAGCCAAGGGGTACAATCCGGCCCTTTAAGGAAGGTTAGTGTGCTTTTGTGAATAGAGGATATTTACGCCTTTTAGCTCCTTAAGCTTACCGCGGAATAATATTAATACAATATGATAACGGGTTCGCGCTAAAAATGTTTCAATCTATGCTTCAATCTATTTACTTAAAAATACAAATCTACGAAAATGAAGCAGTACATTCAGGAACATTGTCTAATTTTAGTAGAAAAACATCACCAGGAAGGAACATCAACATTGAATATTCACGGGATGCATGATCTTATTTGTAATTATTGGGTAAATTTCTTTAGTTGAAATGTTCATTGAAAGATGAGAGAAGCCAATCCCTACTCTTCTACGACACTACACATGTAGATATTACAATTACAAAATATTTAAAGTCATAGTTTTCCAGGATTAAATCACTAGTTCTTTTTTTTATATATCGACGGTAACTATTTCTTGGGTAGCCATCGTGATAAAAGAATTAGGCCGGTCGTCTAGTGGCAAGAATGTAGCTTAGAGAGTTCATCTCTTGAGCACCCCAGTATTGCCATGTATTAGAATACACGCGTTAAGCCTATCGCACATTATTCACAAACTTTAATAAAATGTTTGCTATCAAAACCCAAATAATGGAAGAATGATATCTACTTTTAATGATTCTGGCTCTTCTTGTGGTTGATAGTAAACCCTTAGTAGCGGTATCAGACCCTTAGTAATGGTGGGACAACTCTCAAAATATATTGAAAAACAGCGTACCAATATATTAAATATGAAAAAGGTACGGGGAAGTTTAAACGCGTACTCATTTACATTTGTAGCTAGGAATCTAAACTTGCAATTTGGTATCCACAGAGGCGCAGTATCTACCAGTTTGTCGTCTTAGAGTGGAATACTGCGGCTGTTAGCTCCATAACTTTATAAAAGCGCTTGTAACATATCCCATTCACCGGTTAAATAATAATAGTAGGTTAAGGTGCCCCAAGTGTGCGCAATTTTGGAATATTGTAGAATAACTCAAATAATAATAGTCATTATAACTGCACAGTATGTTTATTATAGAGTCAAACTAATCAACTTTTATATACTTTAGGAAAAATCAACAAAGTCTTCGAAATTTTCTTCTTATATTCTAAAATGAGATCATAGATATTTGCGTACTCTTAGGAGTACTTCTCCACAAGAGTGCGCACAGTAGACCCTAAGAGTGCGCATGGTACCCTAAGAGTGCGCGCCTATAATTTACTCACATAAGTCACACTTATACTCTCCAATTCCGTCGTACGATGTCCACTTGTCATGCCACCATTCTGAGCATTGAATACATTGAATCCAATCCTCCATTATTGGCTCTCTGTATATCTCTCCACATCCGGTACATTGCCAATATTTTTTCTTATTTTTTGTTGGCTGCTTTGGTTTCCCATAAGTTTTCTTTGGTTTTTTACAAGTTTTTTGTTTGGTTATGTTCTTCTTTTGGGTATTTTTTGTTTCTTCCTCCAATTTTGTCTTATACGGGGAACTAGTTATAATTTCTGATGTTTTGCTGCGTTTAGATACTTTTCGGAGAAAAGATGCCTTTGGAAGAGGTGAGATATCAGCAAAAGTGACTCTTGGTTGACTTGGTGTTCCTTCAGTATTTAATATTTGTAAGTTTTCTCTTAAAATTGAAGGGCCTCGACAATTTTTATCAAGGCATGTTTCCTCTGGGATAGTCATGTTCTGGAGTGTTACGTCTAGGATACTTAGACTCGGACCTAGTGCAGTCATACAAACGTTGTGTTCCTCCTCTTCAGGCAAAGGTGTGTTGACAGGAGTGCGAGAATCCATCATCTCGTCAGACATAAAAGCATTGGGTAATTTTTCTTGCAGAGGTACGTCGGTAGGAGTTATATTGACATCTTGCACAGGTGTTGTGACGTTAAGTGATGGTTCTTGGGTGGAAGTACCCGCTTCATTCTGTTTATGAATATTAACATCTTCTATGGGTCTTTCAGTCACTAAACTAGCTAGAAAATCAGCATCCGTAAATAAATCCCTATTAAATGGACATATACCTCCTACTTTGAATCCTTCCACAGCATTTGAAATAGTTGCGGTCCTCGTGTAAGCAGCATTGAACAAAGTTGCTACTTGGTAGATAGTTATAGCTCTTGCTGGATGATTCAGCATCCATTTCTCACACTCATTGGCATAATATTTCTTTAGCGGCGAAAAAAAACACCTATCTAGTGGCTGCATTTTATGTGTGCTATGAGGAGGGATGGTAAGCACATGGATATTGTTTTGTCGGCAAAAATATATTGCCTCCAGAGAGGTGTGAGCTAAGTAATTGTCCAAAATCAGAAGAACTGGAGATGATTCAGTCGGTTTAGCATGGTATTTAAAATGATTCAACCAATCTAAAAATAATTCTGTGTTCATTCTAGCGCTCTGTTAGAAGGCCTATAGAATTCGCTGGAGCTCCATGTAAGAGTACCTCTTTCATTCTTTTACGAGGGAAAATAAATGCAGGAGGTACATAATTGCCTGATGCACTCATTGCACAGACTACTGTGACGTTGATACCTCTTTCAGCACTACTTATTTTATTGACGCACCGTTTTCCTTTGGTACTCAGCACTTTTGGCGCCTTGTTGGGTACAGTGCTAAATCCAGATTCGTCCATATTGTAGATCTGACGGGGCCCAAATTTATACTTCTTCAGCAGATCTTCTAATTGATTGTAAAATCTATTAACTTGCGGTCTGTTAAAACCCATAGCACGAGCAATGCTTGTTGATGTTGGTTGCCGTAAGGAAATCTCACTCGCATGACGCTTCATAAAATCTCGTACCTAGTGTTTTCCAGCCATTTTTGTGTCTCGGTTAAACTGGTGCACGTATTTGTTCTTCTCTGCAAATTCATATACAGTAGATCTTACTTTTTTCAAAGTCATAACATAAAACATGTCGTCCATTCTCTTTATATGTTGAACTAAGTCTTTTTCTACTTCAGGAGTGAAGGTGGCTCTATATCTGCCTAAAGAAGTCGCAACATCATCTCTCTTCAGTCTTTTTCTTAGTGTAGACTCGGGCATTCCCAAAAACTCTGCTACACTTCTTTTGCTCTTTCCCTCTTCATATACCATTTTTTTAGCCAGTTCTAATGTATCTTTAGAGCAATTAGTTCTGTTTGTCTTCCTCTTATTTGACGCCATCTAAAAAAAGAAACCATAAGTGGAAGTTCGCAAGAGTATGCAGTATCCACAAGAGTGCGCGTACGTACTCTTGCTGTGCGCAATCTTGCTGGAGACTCCATCAAAATAATAAAATTTATCCCTAACGCCATCTATGCATATATGGTCACAACAATTATTGCTTTGCAGGTAGGTTATGAACTGTTTTATGTGTTTTATTTTTAAAAAACAAGATTGAAAATCAAACTAACACGTCACACTAATTGTAAATAGGAAAAATATTGTAACAAAACAGTTCAAAATCAAAAATCTTACCTTTTACCACCAAAATAAATTTATTTCGCTCCGACTTTTTGTATGCGCGTCCGTTGTTCACAGTAGCTTTAGACACAACTGAAGTTCGTACAGATTATTTACAATCGTGGCTAATAGCAGCCATGCGTACTCTTACAGACCGCGCACTCCTGCGGCACCTTACCCTAACTATTTATATGTAATTTGTAATATGTGTGTTATTAACCTACTGTACACCGTACACTTCGAAATGCCTAGATAACGAAAACTAAACGCAATTTTATATCATCCGCCCAAAGACCGGTAACCCACCAAGTATTACTAAAATCGTTGTGAACAAAAACATATAAGAATCCATAGGTGCTAAGCTGGAAAAGGGCTGTGTTTATTTATTATACAGTTTGTTTCGAGATTAAAGAATTATATAAGTACATTTTTATGTATCTTTTTTGTGTCTTTAAATAGATACTCCCTAACCCATTCCTGTTCTAGTACGTATCTTTTGTCTTTTGTAAGGATAAATATGAGAAATCAACTCTATATTTTTTGTAGAGGACATTCAAGTCCATACTTTTTTTTTACGTAGGCACTAAGTAATATGAAGCCTCTTAACTGCATGTTTGAGCCCCTAATTAAATGGAGTTCGTATAAAACCCTATCGGTTAGAGATTTTTGCTGATGTACCATTTGGTCTCAGCCGAATGTTGTATTTAGTAAATACAATACAGTTTGAAGTCTCCGTAGCCGGCTTGCGTGTACGAGCACAGTGGCGAATGAAGAAAAATGTATGGTGGGAGAGTGTAGACATATTTGTTGCTCTGTACCCACTGTCTACTCCATGAATGAGCCTGACGTGACAATGTATAAAATACTAAGAGATCGAGAGAAAATATATTGCACAGTATATTGTACGTTTACGTCCCACTATGGAATAGTAACAAAAAAAAAGTAATATCACACCTGTAATCCGCGAAGAGGTAGGCAAAGCAAAGGAGTGTAGTACGTGGGGGACGTTTCACCAGTTACGTTTACGGCCCACGAAGGAATAGGTGGTGAGCCT
>DWDV01001811.1:0-12510 GCA_018245615.1 Mimoniades ocyalus | reverse complement strand
TATGCCTTTTTTCAGCTTTCCTGTTTAAATTTACACTTTTTCACTTAATTATCTTTTAGAGTACTAAAAACTATATCATCATACCAAATATTGTACAAATCTACGGTCTTATGTTGATTTTATTCATCTTAAAAACTTCATTTGGCTGTACTGAAAAAAGACACTTTCACTTCCGACTTTGTTAATTGCTGCAGTCGATATGTTTGAATCTATGTACGTAAGACAAACAAAGTGTGTCAAATATCGTATCACTGTCCTCGGAGACTGACATGCTTTCTCTATATTAACCTCTTTCATCATGCACGTGCGCCATTCCACACCATTTTACTATTAAATTTATAATAGAATTAAACCAAAAATCCAATAAACCTTAAATATTATTGTCTAACGATATTGGGGGATACCGTAAACGTGTACTCAAATGTTTTTGCAACAGGTTAATCACGATCGTATATTTAAGACTCGATTACTCTGTTGCTTCAAGTGTCATGTTTTTCGCAATATGCTGAAATGTCAACTGCAATCCTTTCTATAGCAATAACATAACATTAATAGTAGGTAAAACATATTCTATATTGTTAATATTGCAATATATACAATATTGCAATATTAAACAATGCAATATTAAACAATATTAAACAACAATGAAAAATTATGTTAATATTTTAATTTTATCTGCTCATAATCGTCTTACATTTTTATAGATTGTCAACAATCTACGAGTATATAAATGTTTTTACGTTTTTACGTTTTTAAAAAATCTATATAAATGTAACACGTAATCTAAGAGAATTTTATTTTGCTTTTCGTTGTATTTATTGTATTTAAAACATAATTCATAATTTTGTTTTACAAACTGACAAAACATAAAAGTATTTTTTTAAATCTTTTTAATTATAACGTGAGATAAAAAAACCACGTGGCTTTTTAGTAATTAATTGAAGTAGTTATATGTACTCAAACTGTTCTATTGATTTTTTAATTATTAAAATATTATTTACTTTTGTTTCAGATACACTTAAATAATAATTATTTAGACGGTGCCAAAATACTTAGTAAAATTTTAGTCGAGTAAGAATGTCTAAAAGAAATTCCCTTGCCTTTACCCAAAAGACGGAGAAAAAGGTGAAACTTGTGCCACCAGATGGCGGTTGGGGCTGGATGGTGGTATTGGGGACGGCGCTAACGAACGTGAGTCATATAAAATATTCCTGAGAAATTTCATCAATTAAAAATAGCCTGAGTAGCAGGTATATAATATGCAGTTTGTTAGTCGCAAATTCTCAGTATATATACCCCACTGAAACTCGTGGCATTTTAAATCATTCCTCAGACATGATTGAAATATGATTTGTTTAGACACCTATATGAAATATGATGATGATGATTTAAATATGATTTCAAACATTATTTGAAGCAAAATGGAATATATACACTATAAAAGTTTATGAGCCATAAAAATCATTTAATACTCGCTCCATAGCTAAGATATAAAAAAATAAACATATCGTCTATATATGTAGTTCATTTTATCACTCACAGTACGCTTGACATGAAAGAAGGATCATATTAGTAGGATTATGGAATACAAAATTACAACCACTGTTCTGTAACCTAAATACCTGCATAGAAATGTCAACCGTCAGTGCTCTTTATGTAGTGCCAGACAGTGTAAGTACCATTTCCACAATGAGTTGTACCTTACTGTATCCGATGTTGTACACTGTTCTACAGCACATTATAATTTCAGCTGGATGATCTTTCATAAATGAGTTATCGCATAAAACTCCTTTTGTTTTCCCGTTATAACAAAGGTTGCATTACGCTAATTTATTGACAATATTGGGCACTTTACTGTCATGCCCATAAAATCACCTGATTATAAAATGTCGTTGAAGATTATATTTTTCTGATAAATTACATATACCTTTACTGCCTTAACGACAGAGAACCAGAACAAAGCTTCCACAATGGCTATAATGATGTCATACCCTCGAACTCTTGAAATAAAAATCAGATACATCCAGACTTAGATTATTTGTCTTTGAATTGTTTTACGGTTATTTATTTTATCGTCCTCTACGTTTGTTAAGTTTATGATTAGCTGATAATATTGCTGCTTGAGCTATATTTGTTTCAGATATATCATTATTTATTTTTCTGCATTTTTATCATATCGATGTCTCTGTTTGCCTCCTTTAACTTGAAGATTAATTTATGTTATTGTTGCTTGAGCGATATTTATTTCAGATATTCTATATATCTTAGAATTCTTTCATTCCTTTTTATCTTGTGGATTCTTCTGTACCTACGTGTCTGTCAAATTCAAGATTAGTCGTTTTTATTTTTGATTACATTGTTCTTATTTCAAATTTTTTAAGTACTTTAGAATTCTATCATGCATTTTTATTTCATCAATACCAAAATATCCGTTAAGCTTATGATTAATTAATAATAATTTTGCTTGCACTCTATTTATTTCAGATATTTAATCAGTCAATGCTGTCAGTGTATAGCTTATTGTACGGAGATGCATTAGAAGCAATGGGCCACGAAACACAGGGTGCGGCTATAGTACTCAGTACTATGTTATTTGTCACAAACTTCGGTGGACCGATCGCTGGAGCGTTAGTAAAATTGACATCTCCTAGAATAGTAGCCGTTATTGGTGCTTGTAGCTGTACAGCGGGGCTATTGTTAAGCGGTTTCTCAACTAATATTTTTCATTTGGTTCTTACTTATGGATTTTTACTTGGTAAGAATAATATTTATATGTGGCATTAAACGTTTCTCGTCATTATGAAATTCTGGACATTTAATAAAAGAGTACGATTACCAAAGCAAAGCATTTGCAGTCTTAGTAAATCATGCAATACAAGATTAATTTTAGAATGAGTGTAGAAGAATTTATTGAAACATTTGAGAACACCGATAATTATAATATCCATTGGCTACACTATATTTATAAACTGAAATATAATAACATTATATAATATAATCGCAAAACATTTATGATGAAGTAACTTTTCAGGTCTAGGGCTTGGCTTCATTCAAAATTCGACGTTCGTGGCCGTTAACAGTTATTTCAAGTTGAAGAAAAGCCGAGCAGTGGGCTTAGCCAACGTGGGCACTGGAGTTGGGCAGACACTTATGCCGCACGTAGTTAGATTCTTTTTGGAAAACTATGGCTTTCGCGGCGCGTGCATGCTGCTTTCATCGTTAAGCTTGCACGGGGTAAGAAGGACCATTGTCAGTTACATACTACACTTTTTGTGTACGCTATGCTAGTAAATGACTGCCTCATTCATTATGCTGGTTGCAAGCGTGACTGCCAATTGGACGTCCTTGGGTTCGAATCCCGGGTAAGGCAGTACTGATTTTTTAATTTAGATTTTGTAGTAGTGGCTTGGAGTCTGAAAACGTGCCCAGTGTATGGCAATAGGCTCACCACTTTTTCCATAGTGGGGTGTAAGCGTAATTGATAAAACGTGTGTGAGTCTACTACATTACTGTGCGTACCTTTTCGGGGATTACAGGCGTGATGTCACGTTATACTCGTAAAGGTATTATGTTCATGAATTATTGTTAAAACCTTAATATCATTGAGTAATTAAATTTGATAACATCTTGATTATTTCTAGATAGCTGGTACGATGTTGATTCAGCCGGTAGAATGGCATATGAAGGAAGTAGAAGAAGATACAGTGATGGATGAGACAGCACATTTATTAGAAGCGAAACACAAAGATATAATAATAAAGAGAAACTCCAGCGACGCTGATATTAAAAATGGAAGACGAGCAACTTTACCAACTATTGCAAATGCCAATGAAAAGCAGAAATCTATCATTAATAACATGTCTCAAAGTCACAAGGAATTGCAAATTGAAAAGACCAAAGTCTTAAGCGAAAACATAAAAGGTAAGCAATTAAATTTTAAAAAGGTTAAATTGAAAAAAAATTACGGTATAAATAACTTTGTCAAAAATACTGACTTAGTGCTTGCTTTCTAACTGGAGATATGTATAACTAATCAAAAATATGAAATCCCAATAAATCTTAATTTCATATTTTTTGTTTTGTCGAATCGAATAATATCGTAAGCAATTTTTATATTGTTTTTATAATGAGTCTTTAGCTGTCAGCAATTAAGTTATTGAACATACATTTTTTTCTTAGGATTTTCCTTAGTTAATATAAGATACTATTCGGTACCTAAATTATAAGCTATATGAATAAGATCCATGCTTTATTTCGCGGGTACTATATACACGTTCATATGGAAGCTGATTATAATAATAATAATTACGTGTTGAGTAAATTAGAAATACGTTATCGTTACGTTACGTTATACGTTATTACTCTTTCAATCTAAAATTTTCACCCTTTAAACTCAAACAAAGTAATGCATCAAATGCATATAATATCGCTTTGGACGCCCGCACATGCTGTAGTATACATTATTTACTAGATGTGAAATGAGCTTCGTTTTGAAGTACCGATATCCGGGGCACTACAACATCGGGTCTTCAAGCAAGGCATGAGAAAGCTCTTCTTGAAATCCGAGAAGGCACTGAAATTCCTCTGATGTTGCATATATGTCTATAGGTAACGGTAACCGCTTACCATCGCGTAGCCCATCTGTATCTTTGTCAATTTCAATGTATAAAGTCCAAAAAATTAATTTCACGCCTATAATTTCCGAACAGGTAGGCAGAGGGATGTAGAACACTCCAATGTTCCACGTACCGTTCCATTCCAATTTCAATGTATGAAAAAGTTAATAACTATAATTTGCTTATAGTGGTTTTGTACTACAAATTATGTTTTCTATACGGAACTATATCGTTTTTAACACTTCCGGCTATTGTGCTAAGGACAGAATAATGAAATACTTTGAATTTATTGTGTGTATCTAGGAATATTCGCAAATATATAATTAATTATATATTTGCGAATATTCGCAAATATTTGCAAATATATAATTTAAAATATATAATTTATAAATATATAATTTATAATTAAAATTTATAAATATATAATTTATTTGCAAATATATAATATTTGCAAATATATAATTAATATAATTCAAGATATAACATTAAATAAGAAGTTTATTTGTAGTAATATATTTAAGGAAATAATTCACATAGACCCTATACCTAGCCTAGAAGATAGAGAATGTAAAATATCAATTAAACCGAATCACTTAAATCGAAAATTAAATTAAACTAGTAGTTTTTGAAGAAATAGAAATAATAGTACAAAATGATAAAGAATCACTAGCAAATCGACACTGGCAGAAGTTGCAACTTTTAATACCTAATATTTTTACATGTATAGTACAGAGAATACAATACGTTCATATCAGAGGCGTATAAATTAATACATTGACTCTTAGAGTTCAGTTCTATTTATAGCTGTACTGTGATATAACTTTGCAGAAAGTAAAATAGATGAAGCGCCTAAACGAAAGAAGACGATGCTGAGAAAAATATATGATTTATTCGACATTTCGCTTCTATCAAGTCCTCGTTTCCTGAACATCATAATTGGAACTGCGTTAACTGTGACGTCGATACAGAACTTCAGTATGCTGTTTCCGTTCTTCTTACAGGTAACTTGTCTCAATTTAACTACGTAACTGATATGTTTCAAATTTTAGGTAATGAGAATATTTTCATTCAGTTTTGCTCCTTACATCGGTTTTGACTCTGGTGATGCATTATTTATTGACACAACATTTACTCGAACATTTTTTTAAATTATCTATAACGACTGTAATACCTACCGGGGCCACCTTGAACTGATGATGATGACACCATGAATTGATAATATTTTTGCTCAAACGAAAAAATTTAATATAAAAATTTTTGTGGCAAAAAATTATTTTATCGTATATTGATTGATATTTAGATTTATTTTAATGTGCACTTTCATGTCACAGATAATCATGTGTATGTTACAGAAAGTTGCGGACATGGACAAGAAGCAAACAGCTGTGTGTATGTCAGCCGTAGCGATAGCGGACATCGTTGGCAGGATTACCTTACCAATATTCCAAGACAAGTACAAGATCAGCGCCCGGATTATGCTTATTATGACGAGTATCTGGTTACTAGTCGTTCGGCAAAGTAAGTACTTGAAAACTTATCTCTAGACTATTTAGATACTCCACAAATTACACGAAAATATGAAGGTGCTTTGAGTTATGGATCTCATTAAACAATTAAAGTGACAAAATATCTTTATCGTCTGTTTAATGCGTAACGATTCTAATATATATATATATATATTTTTTTTACCGTATAAATAAGTGTTGCGTTGGAAGGGGTAGGAGTCCGCTGGGAGTTCGTTGCTGGGCCACGATGACCATTGTTCGGCGGGTGACAATTTTCTTCAACTTTGCCGTCGTTTACGGTTAACCATTGATTGTTCTCATTCTGATCTAATGGTGACGACGTACGCGGAGCAGGGTGTAATGTTCTGATTTCTATGAAGAGTAGGAAATCCGCTGACTAGTTAACCTCTACTTCGTTGTCACTGGATCATTCTGGGTCGATGATTTCTTCATCCAAGCGTTTTATATGTAGGCATTGAAGAGTAGAGCCGAGTTGATGATGTTTTTTTTCCATTGTAGTAATATATTTTGATTCTTCACCTCTTTTAAGTTTTTATTTCTATATCTTCTAAATTTTGTAATGTGAAGTCTTCTTATTTAATTCTCAACGCCTCCCGGTGCGCGTGCAGCGTGGCAACGCCACAGGCGCACCGGCCTGGCTGGGTCGCCATGTAATGTCTTAGCAGGCTCGATGTAGAATTGAAAGGCGTGTTCATGGTTTGATGTTACTCTAACACAGCTTACTCTAACTTATATTTTAAGGTGTCTTACACACACCACACCAGTACTCAAATTGGATCAAAATGACTATTTTACTTAAATAAATTATTGCACATTATTTACGCTTCTTTGGATTTGAGATAAATTATTCATAAACGTCGGGCGGTGGATCGATTGTAAAATAAAGTAATTTGTGTCTTAGTATAATTGTTGAAAGCTTCGCTAGTGTTGTTTCTCGTTTTCGTTCGTATTAACCACGTGTGCATGAAGGCATGTGTAGAAAGCACGCAGTAAAATTGAAGGTTACTCGGAACAAACAATAATATTACTGGAGCTTGTTAGAAATATAAAAGAATTCAACATATTTTAGCGTGTACATTTTAATAAACTAAATACTCAACTTATCCATTTGATTGGATTCAGTGAAGAAGAACAAGAACGTAATCGTGAACAGTGGGGAAGATGAAATCGGAATGTTTGTAGTTTTAACAAAGGCGCCTAACGAGCGGCCATTAGAGCGATCGGGAGATAAAATGAAATCGATCTAGATGAAAACAAAAGCGCACTTTAATTGTCCCCTGACTAATATTAATAGTGCGATTTGGTCGATAAGAGGCCACGGGCGCGAGGCTAATGGCGGAGGTTGAACGTAATAAATATACCGCTATACGTCATGTCGCGCGGTTTGCCAAAAGATATAAATCTCCTGTTTAGCCTTTGGCAAAGAAAAATACTGGCGTTAAGAGATTACATGTTAATGTATTCCAATCGTTTCGTCTTGAATTTGTAACTTTCGTTCACTTGCGTCTGTATAATATACGGGCATGTGAAGAAAATATTTGAATTACAGTCCAGCTCAGTCTAGTTACTAGAATATTAAAATTTCTCAAGCCCTTCAAGTCATTTTTAATGTATAATGAATTAATGTTTCAGCAATAGCCATATGTAATAATACTTTGCATTGCAGAACCGCCGTCCATTAACGTGCCCAAGTAAACCATGTAAGTAATAAGTATAGTAAGTAAGTAAGGGTTATTTAAATAAGCGTATAATTAAATTTGAACTCCGAAGCGTACAAGTATGAACAACAATAATACGAAGAGTGGTCGCAGAAGAATCTTGAGACATCTTTACTCAAAGACGTCTGATCCCTTCGTTACTTGAAAGCTTTCGCTTAAGTAAGGTGTCTCAGTCTTTTATAGGGAACTGTATTCGCTTGTATAACAAAATACCAAAAGACGTTATTAATCTTTCACGTATAATGTAACATCACACCTGTGATACCCCAAGAGGTAGGCGGCGGAATGTAGAAACACTCCCTCGTTTCACCAGTTACGTTTTACGTCCCACTAGAGAATAGGCGGTGATTCTATTGCCAGAAACCGGGCACGAATCCACACTCCGAGCGACTCCTTGAAAATCTAACTTGAAATCCTATTCGTTAAGTTCCATTAATACCCGACCCTGGGTTTGAACCCGGACCTCCCGACCAGCAGTCGTCCTCGCATATTAGTGGTTTAAACTTTATTATTATTTTGGTCAGTTACATTGTCAAATTCGCACTAAAAAATAGAGAAATTATTTTGAATAATGTAATTTTCTGCCACCATTAGTTAAACTAACCGAATTGGCGGCAACTATTCAAATGGACAAAATTCTAGTTGACAATCATGTAATTTAGAACAGTGACTGAATAATTCGGAGCGGAGTTCGCGCGAGGCTGGCGCTGACGTCACGCTTACGTTTATTTGATAACGTTAATAGATTGTATTCAATTATATCCGCCAGGAGGCATTTGAATACGCACCAATCTTGTTCATGTCAGTTCAATCAGCGGGACTAACTCGCGCTTCTTCGACAGAATTGATTTAAATTGGATGTATATAATAACTCAGTGAATACGAGTAACTACTTTTAAAATAATGAAAACTTGTTTGTTATTGTAGATAAAGCAATAATTTAATGTGATGCCACTGTACATACGGCCACCTGTTTCCAAATTAGATGGACCTTTTGCTATGCATCAGACAGCGTAAAAAATATGTGTATATTTTTAAACACATAACTATATATTATGAAAATAATTTTACAGCCAGAGACAGGAAATGAGCAGTGGTAACCTAGTGGTTTAGAAAACATCCTCCGATCTCGGGGGAGTTGTGTTAAGGTCCTGGCGCTCTCCTCTGTACGAAAATATTACGTTTTGTAATTAATTATTACTTGTAGATGTGACGGTAAAGGAAGACACGGCCAGTTTTCCATAATTTCTAAAGTTTTCCATAATTGTATCAAAGGCGCGTGGAATCTGCTAAGCCGAATTCGGCTAGTGTGGGAGACTATGGCCTTAACCTTTTTTATTCAGAGAACAGTAGAACACGGTGAAACGGTCACAAATTGGATAATGGTGAAGCCAATATTCATGCGTGTACAGTCGTACTCGTACGTCCTCAGCGGAAACCGAATCCATGGTATGAAGATACGTATTAAATAAATAGGTAGTGGACACGGATGAAGGAGTCAAAGCTGTTGTACAATAGCCAAGAAAAGCTGTTAGCGCAAAGTCATGCACTTACACACAGTAACTGTAATCTTGTGTTAGCAGAAAAGATTTTGTGTATTCGTCGACGTCATGGTGATTGGCGAATGATAAAAAATGAGCTCGCGGACGGTAAGCGAGCGTGACACGTGCGTTTCATTTCATCTCAGCATTTCATTAGCTAACGACAGCTTGTTAAACTTCGTTATATATTATTTAGATATACGAGTACATGGTGGTGAGTCTATTGCCATACACCGGGCGCATTTCCAGACTTCAAGCCTTAGAGAACATCAAGTAAGGCTTAGACGTTTAGGTTTCCTCACGATGCTTTCCTCACAGTTACTGCAATTGATTTTAGTCTTAAAACACATTTATAGAAGTAGAACTGAGATTGGAGATATGACACGTGTTAATGAAACGAACCAAGGGCACTTTGGAATTAGAAGCAGAATTGTAAACTATGAAGTAACACTGTGGCACTTGGTATATATGTATACGATACGCGGTGCAGCTAAATTTAAATAAATAAAAGCTTAAAAGCAAGCCAGAGTAATAACATTTGATTCGAAACAAACAACTTAACGAGTTCGGGAATTATTCAATAAATAAAAACTAGCACTGAACTTTTCCGTTCACGTTTATTTTTGCATTAACGACTAAGACGGGATTTTCGGGTCGAGCGACGGGCTAGTTTAAAGTGCGCCATGTACAACGTAACAAAATTGTCGATGGAGCACTTGACACTGACTAGACAAATATGAAATTTTCCAACTTTGTATGTGTGACTCGGAGTAACGAGGTAAGAGTAAAAGTAACTTTAATACAATCTGTAAGTTAGATAATTATTATACTACAAAACAGGTACTATTACAGTTCCGTCCATTTTCAGGATTTTGATATGTAACGTTGATGATATGGAGGTGAGTTACTGAAACAGAAGTTTCATTTGAACAAATTTCTTTATTTGGAAACGTGGAACTCCTAAATATTTTAAAGGATTTTTTAGATCAATCAATTTTTTATCATTTACGAGTTTTTATTTATTTGTTTCATTACAATTACATTACTTAAATGTATGATTTTAAAGTTAAAAATTAAATTATTTAACGTCACTTGTCATAAAACAATTAAATACTGGATACTGCACATTAACATAAAATTTACTTCTATCATATCTTAGTATCATACTATCATTTTATATCGTTCACGTGTATGGGAATATTTCATTAGAAATGACGTTAAGGTCACAGTGTGCGACGGTGCTAACACCACAGCGAGCGCTGGGAAACGTTCAAGAAACAATGCCCTAATGTTCAAACGGCCCGGGCGGCCATGTTGTCGTCCCAGAACTTTACGACGGCATTCACCGCGGACATGCGAGGCGAGTTACATCAGTTTTGGGGCCTTCGAGATACTAGATATTGAGATATAGGGACCGTCTCTGATACATCCGCGTTTACGGTTTATGGAACTTGTCGTCGGGAAGATGAAACAATGTTCTTGGATGGCGAGGATGTGGAGCAATGAAACTGTCGGAGAACGACTTAGGTCCAAATTGTATTCTCGTATATAATGTCTCTCGCACGATTTGTGATGTAGTTGAAGGTACTTAAACAGATCGGTGATCACCGATTTTGGGACAGTATAAGATCGAACATTTTATGATTTAATGTATATCAGCGTCACGTTACAATTGCAGGTATTTCATCCAAAATCCCGACGTAACCCTAAGATTTGATAAAAAAATACGTAACGTAACATTGCGCCTGTAATCCTTGAAAAAGTAGGCAGAGGAATGTAGAACACTCCCACGTTGCGTTACGTTACGTACCCGTACGTACGTTACGTGGACTTCCTCTATCGAACAGGTGGTGCAACAATTAAAACTGGACTAAAAAACCTGTAAAGTAAAAACAAATACAAAATAAAAACACGGTGGAAGCATACGTAATAAATTGAATGCTTTATTTGACTAGAACAATAATAGAATATTCAGTTTAACATCAACTAAACACTTACTCATACGATTTCTCGGAATGTAAATTGTTCTACTATCTTAAAGCGACTGCTCCTTAACGTGTTTTCGTACTGAGACATCCGGACGCAGATCGCTCCCGAGGGTGTCGACGAGCCTGCACCGTCCCATCGTTTTACGACGCGATTCACCCAACGACAGCCCCGAAAAAGTAATGTCACTTGTTTTGCTCAAAGAGAAAATCGACCTAAACTAGGTGACACCCGGCCAGAATACATCAGAGCCAGAGCCGCTTCTATAACAGTGTACGGAATAAACGTCGGGCTATGAAATAATGATGATGTTTATTGAGACGGCCGAGTTACGTTCGAAATATTTCATGATATCACTTTGGCGTCCCAAATTTTATTTTGTTGTTCATTTGTTGCTGATTGTCAAATCTCAATACTTTTAAAAAACTTTGTGATCAGGTGTTCCTTTCGCCAAATACCATCTTTTCCATAACGCAGCCCCTAAGTACCTACAGTAAACGTAAGATCGCGATTTACGCTTTAGTCAAATCTGCTGTCTGTCATCTTTGTCATCTCTATCTTTGTATTTCTGTAATCCCGTAACATGTTATGTAATAGTTCGCAAAATAATATTTAGAGTAAAATGTCAAAAGATCTTTAAGAATGTTTAAAGTGTGCAGTATGGTGAGGAGGATTTAAGAAATAAATTCTCTTATGAACTAGACTTATAACGTAGGTAGATATCTATTGTGTCTTTGTTCTACGACCACTCGCAAACATTACAAATTATTGTATTCGCAGTTTGCATAAAGACAACGCATATTTTCTCTCAGCGAGATGACAGTCATCATCATTCGCAATCTATCGGCTTAATAACAGCACATTTAAAAGTTTCTAATGACTACAAACGAACTTCTAGGCATTAAGTATTCACGAGATGTAAATTTCAAACCTAAAAGAAAGCGAATTTCAGTTTATTCATAAACAATGAACATCTAGAAATTAAATCAATCCTTTCCTGATCATGAACCATGACCATAAAAAAAAAGTAACTTCACGCCTGTAATCTCCGAAGAGGTAGGCAGAGGAATGTATAAGAACACTCCCACGTTTCACCAGTTACTTTTAAGACTCACGATGGAAT